>VOPJ01001443.1:0-32426 GCA_014673585.1 Semibalanus balanoides
TATTAATTTCAAATAACTCAAAGTGTAAAGCAAAAACGCAAATGCATTTTATATCCACGGTAGGTAATGCCGTCGAAAAAGCTCGATTTTGGTCTTTGGAAGGTCATAATTGTCCGTCAGTTTTAATGGTATCAACTTCAAATTTTGCACACGTCAAATATCGTAAATTTTCGTCAAATTTTGCTATCTGACATGTTTCTATGATATAAATCCTTGTTTAAGCATGTTAAAATTTCGGAAAATATGAAAGAAAAAAATCCAAAATTTATAATTTGTCACCATAAATTTCAAAAATAAGGTACAGCAGTATGATAGCCAAGTCTATTGTCAGTCAAATTAAGGTATCAAAATACCTGTAGTGGACGAGTTAGTGTCGTAAATAGGTAATACCTGCAACCAAAAGTGACTAGTAGTTCAAATCGGCCAGAATTGTGAGGTGAGGCAGGATATCCGGCTGAGTACTCGTTGGCAGGCTAAAATCCTGCCCCCCCCCCCCAACTTGAACATACTTCCTGCGTCCCTGCTCCCTTTAAGCCAAAAATGTCAAAAATCTGACCGATTTAGAAATTATCGGTGGTGGTGGTGTATGTAATATGTATGTTGTATAATGCATACAATACTGATTTTAAGGACCTCACTTACTCTTGTGAGCAATATCTTCAATCTTGATATAATAATTAGTTTTATATTAAGTATTTATAATAATTGACTGAATTTTGAGCAAATTAAGCATCAATTTGCTGAAAAGAAATAGGAATGCGTAAAAATGGGACGAAAAAGTGAATTGTTCAAGATAAGGCTGACCGAAAAGTGTCCAAAAATGTTTAAGCCTGACCGATCGATTACTAAATCGGTCACACATTTTTTTGGTTACCAAATTTTTGGTTACTGAATACTGATTGACACCACTACCCCAGACCCCTTTGCTCCATCGCGCAGACCGCAGTTTTGGTCTCAAGCTTTGCGGTACAGCATAACTTGAGGCATTTACTACTAATGCCATCTAGGGACAGAATTAACATAACTATTTGCTGCTCTTTAGCCTAGAAGCACTGTTGTTTGTTTATTAGGTTAAGGGCGCGCCGACATCTTTGGGTCAATAGCCTAGAGCAGTGGTTCCCAGAGTATAACAACACGTAAGCCAACACAAAGACAACACAAAGACTTGTACATCATTTAGCATTAATTGGTTGTGATACTCGTTGGGATAATGTGGTGACAGTGGAACAGAACCGGGATATGATTATGTGCAGTGGTGGGCACTGGGCACAGCTAACCGAAAAGTTAGCTTCGCTAACAGCTAATCCGCTAACTACAAAATTAAATTCGCTAACGGTAAATCGCTAAACCGCTAAAAATAGCAGAAGCTTACGCTAACTGCTAACAGTTATAATATTAATTTAGTTTCGGTTTGTTTTTGGCTCTAAAACCCTTACAAACAGAACTAGGGAGCTCAAATATAAATGTCGTAGCTTATGCATAGAGCTTTCCAAAAAGGTATAGCACGCCAAGATCAGATGATTATCAAGGTGTAAACAAATAACTAAATTAACAGATGAATGATTTGTTTATTTAATCAAATTAATTTAAAACAGAGATGAAGGGGTTCTCGGCAACGCATTTCCCTCTTCCCTACCTCCCCACTCCCACCTTAACTCTACAACCGAGGAGGCTTAGGCCAAGCCTCAAGCCTTGCTTTAGCGACGCTAAAGCTAGCGGAAACTAAACTTAGTGGGAAGCTAATTGGTCCCGCGAACAGTTGCCTAAGTAGCCCAAGACGGCTAATCCGCTGACGCTAACGAAAAGTAAGCTTCGCTAAATTTTCGGTTAGTGGATTAGCGGAACCGTGCCCACTACTGGTTATGTGCGCCATGATCGAACAAATCAGCTAATTTCTCGCTTAGCTGCTCAATCGCCATTACGAATGCATCATAAAATGGCATTTCAGATGCATTCGTATGAATATATGAATAATGAATATATGTATACCCCGTCTAAAGGCTCCAATATCACAAGCGGGGTACCCACTATTTGAGAATCACTGATTTAGGGTAATACTGCAACTGCAAAACAATGCTGAAAACAAGACAGAGCTCTTCTTGTTTCGGCATGATTTTACTCCATTCATAATATAAAATACTACAACAATGATGACCCCATAAAATCGAAATATGGGAATTTGTTTGTATAATAACATTAAAATAATATTTTACGCAATCAAACACGAGATTTAGGTACATAACGCATCAAATACATTGCTATTTTTGACACTCCAATGACAAATGATTTGTAATTTGGCGTAGGTACTTTAATTAAAAAATGTGTTTAATGCCAACTCACTCATCACTTACACCGTGTCATCTATACAATTGTGTAGCAAAGAGAAAAAACATCGTGAGTTTATTCAAATATTTTGATTATTTTGTTGTCCTTGCCCTAACGTATCCTGCCATAAATGAGCATGAAAGGCGGACGTTTTGCCTTTCCTTTGAATCCATCTAATCGAGACACGTTTTCCAAATATTTTTGCAGCGTTTTTCCAACAAAGATAAACAGTGTGATGTCTCGCCCAAAGATTTGTTGGCGAGGCTGAATCAGATCCCTGACGACCCAAGTCCAGATACAAATAAACGTTTATAATTTTGATTAAATGATCCGTGTAAACGCGGTACACAAACCGACCTCACGACACAGGGGCACAGATGGATAAACGAATCGATATAACAGGCTTGCGGGTACCTACCTACCATATCCAAACACAATCGGCGATGACCGATGTCACACTTACCGATGATGAAGCCCAGTGGCATCATGATCCTCACGAGGCACCAGCACACCCCCTCGCCCGCCATGGTGCCGATCCCGAGGCGGACCACCCTGAAACGAAGACGGAAATGAATCAGGACACTTATCTCAACAGACGGCACTATTGCGAGTCAGATGGTGCGGGTCGCCAGCCAACAGGAAGCTGTGGGTGACGGTGCGGGTCGCCAGCGAACAGGAAGCTGTCGGTAACGGTGCGCAGCAGCAGCATAGGTCAAACGAATGTCAGGACACGGTGCTAGCTACAGCGAAGAGCTGCGTTCCGGCTTTTTTTTTGGTCACATGATGGTGAATTGAATTAGCAGTTGACGGGCGGAACAGCCAACATAATCCTCGGGGCAGTGCTGGCGATGCCATTATGCTCATTAATCAATAACCATCCTTCAAACGAGAGCTTATGGACCGACGAGAGCACATGACAAACAGGTCGTTAACTGAAACAGATACCCTTAACCAAGATTATTTGCTCTTAACATCAGCCGGGTACTCTTAACGCGCTGATCATCAACTTCGAAGCCTCATCGCAAAGGGCATGAGACCACCATGCTACCTCCTTCTCTAAGTTCCTCGTCAGCGAGAACCCTAAGTCTAATTCACCGTCAATGTATCCTACCAGAGCGTCTTGGGAAGCTACAATTAATTGTCCAGGCTTCCAACTAAAACCATTGCATCATGAAATGATGTTGCTAGCATTACTCTTCCCTGACAGTTGCGTCTTAGCGGTGCTAATGAGAATTGCATTTGAACTGCAAACACTCCCAAACAACAGTGGCTTATTTCGGCACGCCAGACTGTCGGGTTTACTTGAACGTTAACGTCCAAGAATACAGCGAAGACAGTTTCAACAAACAGTAGTAGAGAAGGTAAGCTTAGCGGCTCAAAACACATGCACCACCGAAGGTGAAACAGACACAAGTCGGGGAACGAGAAGCAGACCACCCCGAGTCTGCAGTCGGCACTCGACGGTCAGGCCGATCTCTCTCAAGCTTGAACAGAAAACAACCGGTAAAAAGGGCATAAAACAATGAGGAATCCCTAAACAAATGTGTGGTATCTCTTTAAAAATCAATCTGTAATCAGTTCAAAATCGTGTCAACCTTGCCACTTGTATTTCTGTCCGTGCGCCCATGCGTTCGTGCGTTCCGTGGTTTTTAATTCCATTTCCATTTGTATATCTGCGCGTGATCATCAACACCGGTATATAAACCGCAGCGAACGAGCGACACTGGGACGCGCGGCGGTGACTGCCTCAACCAGAGCGCGGTGAAGGCCTCACCGGAGCGCGGTGACGGCCTCACCACAGGCGCGGTGACGGCCTCACCGGAGCCTGTGACGGCCTCACCGGAGCGCGGTGACGGCCTCACCGGAGCGCGGTGACGGCTCACCACAGCGCGGTGAACGGCCTCACCACAGCGCGTGACGGCCTCACCACAGCGCCGGTGACGGCCTCACCACGCGGCGGTGAAACGGCCTCACCACAGCGCGTACGGGCCTCACCACAGCGCGGTTGACGGCCTACCACAAGCGCGGTGACGGCCTCACCCACAGCGCGGTGACGGCCTCCCACAGCGCGGATAACGGCACTCACCACAGCGCGTGACGCCTCACCAGAGCCGGTGACGGCCTCACCACGCGCGGTGACGGCTTCACCAGAGCGCGGTGACGGCCTCACAGAGCGCGGTGACGGGCCTCACCAGAGCGCGGTGACGCCTCACCACAGCGCGGTGACGGCCTCACCACCAGCGCGATGACGGCCTCACCACAGCGCCGGTGACGGCCTCACCACAGCGCGTACGGCCTCACCACAGGCGCCGGTGACGGCCTCACCACAGCGCGGTGACGGCCTCACCACAGCGAGTGACGGACACTCACCCACAGCGGCGGGACGGAAACTCACCAGAGCGCGGATGACGGGCCTCACCACAGCGCGGTGACGGCCTCACCACAGGAGGTGCACGGCCTCACCAGAGCGCGTGACGGCCTCACCACAGCGCGGTGACGGCCTCACCAGAGCGCGGTGACGGCCTCACCAGAGCTGCGGTGACGGCTTCACCGGAGCGCGGTGAAGGCCTCACCGGAGCTGCGGACCTCTGAGCCCCGCTGGTGATGACGGCCAGCGGCCGATCGATACTGATGACACGCCCGCCATTCAAACGCAGACAGCACTCGGAAGTGCTAACACGCCGCGAGTGTCCCGCCTCCTCAACACCATGGGCGGCCGGAGCGGCCTCTTCAGAACCATAGGGGCCGGAGCGGCCTCCTTAGAACCATGGGCGGCCGGAGCGGCCTCTCCAGAACCGTGGGGCCCGGAGCATGGGTGGATCTCGCCTCCTTGGATCTACCAGCCGGAACAGGGGAGGGCCAGTGAACCGTATTCAGATTCAGACAGAGGCGCTTCCGGCCTCGTCTTTATGCTGCGTTCACGGCCGATTCCGCGACGGTCGTGCATTGAAATCCATTCGGCTACATGAGTTGACATTTCCGGACATCCGCCCGCACTGGATTTGCCCATCGTGTCAGCTGAGAAGGTCGGAAAGCAGCCGAGCACTCTGTACCGGCGTCATGGCGCTCTGCGTGACCTTTAATTAATGGCTGTAGCCAGTCCCCGGTGGGAGCGCTAAGTCACTGCTATAGGGTAGTGCATTTCCCAGCATTGTCACCGAACTGTGCCTGGTCACGTAACTTTGGGGGATGGTGCATCATCAGCAAGGACGCAGGAACCGGGGGGGGCAGGGGGGCAGCGGCCCCCTCCCAACTTTTTTCGAGGAGGGGCGTCGCCCCCCCCCCCAACTTTTCTGAGGATTTATTTCTTCTGTTTACAGTTTTTTATTAATAAAATCGTTGAAAAGTAATCACAGCAATGTCGAAGATAAAATGTACTTGTTAATTATTAAATGCTTGAAATTTATAGGTAGGGATCTAGTTATGATTGCTTTCTAGTCGAATTTGACGCTGTTTAGCCATTTTAAGGATAGTTAAACTGAATTGCTGAAAACTCATAAAATTGGGTTAGGACATTACCAGCACCGTACACGTCAACACATAAGTTCCAAAGTGAATAAATCCAAACGATCCATTCCAAACCCATATGGAAACTTTAATGACGTCAACAATTTTAGATTCTTACTCTTTTTTATTACAGTTACGATTGCAATGATGATCTGATTTTGCTACCTATGCATATTTGTTTCTCTTTTTTAATATCTTTACATACAAATTGTGACAATTTGAACGAAAAAAGCACAGTTTGAATTTTGGGGGGTTGAAACCTCGAAATTCCACAAATCTGCTAAAGCCGTTTTAACGAAAATGATATTGTCTTTTTATTCACATTTTCTGCTGGCCACTGACTTGAATACTCGATGTTCCACGATTTTTCAAGTATTTTTTGTTTTTCCACGAAGATTATCACGCCCGTAAATATTCACGACATTATACAAATGTCTTTCCATAAATTTGATAATAAGGCCTTATCTGTAACCTAAGCCACACAAATTTAAGGGGAGCTCTTATATATGGATGCCCCCTTAAAAATGCAAAGGGGCACGGTGCCCCGGTGCCCGCCCCCGTTCCGCCGCCTATGATTCTGAGGATACGCTAGATAGCAGCCCAATTTCTGCTGGATCATGTTTTCATCGGCCATTCCTGAAGACCCAGGTGCAATTTGTGTTAAGTGACCTCTACAGGGTCAGCCAAGGTCATCGAGGTCACCAACAATAGTTTGTGCATTAACGTCTCGATAAAATTCAACGTTAAAGAAGTGAAACCACCACCAACTGTGTACAGTCGAGCAATTCGGTAATCATGGGAGACTGTCTCGACGAGACACGTCTCCCAAGTCCCAATTTGCAACATGACCTTTTGGGGCTACCACAAGACCTTGACCTGCGGTCAAATTCCTAAGTTGACCTAACCTGGTCATCGTGGTGAATACAATTTAAAGCGCCTTGTTAAGCCGACCAACACGATAGCGTCAAAATTATTGCCTTATCTGTGTTAGGTAAAAAGATACTAACTAAAAACTGATTTGGCAAAATAGACTTTTGACCTTTGATGGTCTCAGGAGCCTAAACTATTGACCGGAAATAAAACTGGGCGACACGTTGGCGATTGCATTTTTCAAGAGCTTTTAATCGCTTTCCGTTTGTTCCTAGAGCTGTCATAGTTCGCGAGATATTTGAGGGATTTTGGAGCAAAGCCCTGAAAGTGGAAAATCTGACCTTTGATGACCTCTGGTGGCCTCAATATTGACATGTTAAAGAAACGACCGCAATAAATCCCAAATAATTTTTGACGTGCTTTTGAATGGTGTTCCCTTCCCCGGCACGCCGAAGGTGGCGCCGAGCACCGTCACGGCGTGAGTTAAACGCATAAGCAGTCCAAAAAATCGGTACCTATGATTCATGTATCCGACACTTGTAAGTCTCATTCTTAGACTTGTATAAGTATCAGGCTAAGACTCAGATGATGGATGATCTTAAATCAGGGTCAAAGACATCCGAGGTCACGTGAGGTCTAAACTGGTTGATTACGGTCATTAGACGTTGTAGGTACTACATGTTTATTGTCTATTTTTGCGTCTAGAGCGTGAAAAAAAGTTAAAACGAATATTAGTTTCAAAATAACTCGAAAGTATAAAGCAAAAAAACGCAAATGCATTTTATATCCACGGTAGGTAATGCCGTCGAAAGTGTTCGATTTTGGTCTTTGGAAGGTCATAATCGTCAATCAGTTTTAATGGTATCAACTTCAAATTTTGCACACGTCAAATCTCGTAAATTGTTGTCATATTTCGTTATCTGACATGTTTCTATGATTATACCTATTAATGTTTTAAGCATCTGACAATTTCGGAAAATATGAAAAAATACAAAGTTTCAAATTTTTCATCATAAATTTCAAAAATATGGCATAGCAGTATGATAGCCGAGTCTATTGTCAGTAAAATTAAGATATCAAAATACCTGTAGTAGACTAGTTAGTGGCGCAAATAGGTAATACCTACAACCAAAAGTGACTAGTACAGTTCAAATCGGGCAGAATTCTGAAGTGAGGCAGGATTTCCAGCTGAGTACTCGTTGGCAGGCGAAAATCCTGCCCCCCCCCCCCCACCCCCCAACTTGAACATACTTCCTGCGTCCCTGGGTGCATGTCCAGCACTGTGTCACGGTGTTCTGATGGGTCACGTGACGTTACAGCGGCACAGGACAGAGCCTCGAGCTGGAGAAAGGGTGCGTCTGCTGAAGGCGTTGTCAGAGATCACGGGTTAAAAGTTGGGATGAGGCGTTGACAGTCTGGAAATCCTTTCTCTCCTACAACACTAGTAACCAGAGTTCATTATATTTGCATTAAAAAAGAACCTACACATTCGTTTTCTCTGGTGATTACACCCATGGCTGTACAATCACCAGAGATAATAACGGAAATATCACGGAATAACGGAAACGAAAATCTGGGAATTAGGAAATATAATGCAAATGCCACAATTTCCTTAAATGTGAATTTCTTCCGTCCTGGAATCATAAAACGTGTATGCACATATATCTGTAGGATAAGGGTATCTTATCATCCACGACAAACGAATGGGTCTATTCTGACTGACTGGGAGTATGCAATGATTTAAAATCTTGACATGTGTTGTGTGATCAAAAACGTTGACCGAAAAGGGCAATATCAGCCACAGCCAGACATATTTCAGAGAGCCGTCATCTCAAGACGTGTCACTGATAAAAACTGCAAGGCAAAAAAGCAAAGTAAAAAGCCTCAGCGACAGCGGAAAAAACACTGACGTCGAACTAGCCTTGCGTCGAACCAATGCAAGCCCCATTAGGTGATACAACTCGCATTGTAACGCAATGCTGGTTCAAAGCAGGTCAAACTGATACGTGTTAGCACGTCGATAAGACCACGATAGGCTGTTTGAGCTCAACCAGGGTACACGACCACAGCATATAGTGGCACGCAAATTCTCAGTCAGGACGATACATAATGAGTCTGCAAAACCCAAATTCAGCAGTTTAAGCAGGGCAAAATTGTTAAGTGATATGATTAGAGTCTTGGACAGTGGACATAATGCTGCATTAGGATTTAAAAATATGAAAGCCTCTCCGAAAATCGGTCAAGGCTTTGCTATGTCATAAAATGGTAAAAATCAGCATTATTATTCTATGCATTTTTTCCGTTATTAATTAAACATAAAATTGCTGTCAAAATACTGGTCTGTTGAATAAGACTAACAAATAACTATCACTGGCTTATTATTCGTCCTGAGCCTTAAGTCTTACATATCTGGCAGCTTCACAGGATCGTGCAAACGACTCACTGGCACCTGTAAAATATGAACACATGGTGGTGGCGCAGAGTCCCATCAACTTGTCTCCGGCTGGAAAATACATGGGCTGGGTTTGGGCTGGGTTGTGACTTGTGTGGTACCGCTGGCTGCTTGGTTCGGTGCCGCGCTGCAGGGAGCCACCAGGAGGGGGGCTGCAGGGAGAGAGCAGGGAGAGAGCAGGGAGCGACGTCCGTGCCGCGGTTCGATGGCTCGTCAATGACTCTTTGTGGCCAGCGGCGGATCGGATGTCACACGGGCCGGAGCCCCGGCCCGGACCGCAGCCGCAGCAGTCCGGCCCCAGTCATAGCGCCGGCCCCGGCCCGGACCGCAGCCATAGCAGTCCGGCCCCAGTCATAGCGCCGGCCCCGGCCCGGACCGCAGCCGCGGCAGTCCGGCCCCAGTCATAGCGCCGGACAGCAGCCGCAGCAGTCCGGCCCCAGTCATAGCGCCGGCCCCGCAGCTCGGGTTTATCGCATACCGCTGCTGGCAAACACCAGTGTTTGTTGGAGCCTCCCGACCGCCACCGTTATAGAACAATAAATGCAAATATACCGAGCAATGTTACTAATGGATATATATATATATATATATATTGTTCAACATAGGAAGCGTCGAAAGGGTCGTAACGAAACTGAACTGTTCTTCTGTGTAGAACGGTTCAGTTTTCACATAGAGGATCCTGTACAGTCGGGGAGCTTCCGTAGCTGGTGCTGCAGTTATTATGGCTGCAGCACCTGACTGCCTGGGACTGGGATTGACTGGGATTCACAAGTGTTGAGTGACACACATGTATGGCATCTCACGTGTCGCCTGTCGGTCAGTATCGGTTTAATTTCTCTATCTTCATTTTGTCAAGAGTTATTGACAAAAAGTGTTGGTGACCTAGTATGACCTCGGATGACCCTATAGGGATCTACTGTGAAAAAAAAACTTTTTCATCATGAATCGGCATATCTCATGCATCCATAATGGGCATAACCTAGAAGGAATTGGGCTGCTATCATGCGTTTCCTCGAAATACTCAAAGCATTTTAAATATTTCCGCTACTGACTTCTATAGGGGGCCACGAAATTGAATGCCGAACTTAGGTCACCGATGAAAAAAAAAAAATCGGAATACAAATTGTATGTTAGCTCGGCTACTTATTAAATCCTGAAGTTTGAAACCGATCGGCTAAAAACTGAGACTTTGGACCGCAAAGTTCCCGGGGTCTTTGGATCAGCAACGGCAGTGAATCTGGAAAAAAATAAGGGCATGGTTTGATTCAGAAAATTAAATGATATAAACCTGTGTCAATGACTCAAAATAAGCGATGGCCGATGAGCGATGTGAGTAGACACACTCCCTTTCAACAACTTATGCTGTGTGCTCTTCTACATAAAACAAAATTGCCCAAACGAAACAATATAAATGAAAGCTACACACGTGGTAACTGGCATACACTTTGCATTGTATACGCCTCTGATGCAATCTCTTCGTCCGATTCTGCACACTTGAACGCTACCTGAGAATAACTTATCAGCATCCGGTACACAATGAAGCAGTGTCCTAGGATTGTTTAAAAGCCAGGGTGCAGAGTGGAAAATTTAGAATGAAAATCAGGAAAAAGAGTGGAAAATTCTACCTAAAAAACCTTTTTCAAGAATCTACCCATTTTGCTATGAAACAAAACTTGATCAATTTTCTGGCTTTTTTCATATTAAAATAAATGAGTGAAAAAATAATCTCAAAAGTGAAAAAGAGAGGAAAATAGACCTTCACATTGGGCAAAAGGAGTGGAATATTATATATTGTAGGGTTTCGCTTTACACCCAAAATTTTCAATCCTAGGACACTGCACTGAAGGCTGGTGACAATGATGTAACACAAGCCAATAAAGCTCTCCTCTAATTAATCAGCAAAATTCAAATCACCAGCAATAATCCGTTGATTTTCCCCGGCCACCACGTACGAGCCAATCTTGGCCGCATATTGCCTAATACCGTTGGATGCCAGATGCCCCCCCCCCTTCCTGAAGCAACACGCACCGGCGTGCACTCAACGGTGGGAGGGGTGAATCGATTGTGTCTCATACGCACTGACGAGTGGAGTGGAGTGGTAGTGGAGTGGAGTGGAGTGGAGTGTGAGGTGAGGTGAGGTGAGGTGAGGTGAGGTGAGGTGAGGTGAGGTGAGGTGAGGTGAGGTGAGGTGAGGTGAGGTGAGATAGCTTACGTTTAGCGGCGAGAGACGAATGGAAAGCTGCCACACCACAGCGCAACCCTCGGATTTCAGACAATACACAACGATAAACAGTCATATTATATACAGTTTTCACATGCTGTTGCGGGATTATTGATGACGTTATTACAATTAATGCAATATGTGTTCAATGTCTGCGCATTTTGCGATTTCCTCCCCCCCCCCATCAAAGCTGGTTTATACGCGTTGGTTACAATATAGTAATTGTTAAGCAAAAAGCAAAATACAAATTAAAACAATGGCTTTGGAGGAACCGGACGTGGAAGCAACAACCAAAAGCGCACTCTACGATAAATCGCAGGTGACGACAGGACGTCTCCTGCAGCCCACGTGGGAGAGCGCTGGACTTCTGACCTATACCAGTAGTGCAGCCCGGGTTCGAGTCGCTCCGGCGCTCGCTTATTTGCTCCTGACTGGGAATGGCCTGCGCCGGTGGGCAGCGGTCGCAACTCAGGCCAGGTGACGTCAGTGAGCGGGACGGACCGAGTCCAGGTATGTCGGGCACGTAGATACAACTTTCGCTTCTAAATCCCGCCGACTGCCAGGAATTGCCCGATCGGACGGTAGGGGTCGGGACCTGCGCAACAAGCTTTGCTTAGCGCTGGGCCTGACCTCGGAAATCCATTCAAATGGTTCGGACTAAATTTATTATATAAAGATAAATATCGAAACTGTGCCCCTTGTAACAAGTACAAACAGCGATATTTTTACGTCCCTTCTCACGCCCCGAAACACAAAAATTTCGGCGAAGCTCGATCGGTCGACCTAATCATTAACCGTGCGTTTTATGTCATTTAAGATATAGCTAAAATAACCGGTCATGTATTAAACAGTCATCAAACATATCGCATAGTCCCATGTATAAATCGTTAAAGTCGTTATTTTTATACATCATGCGTCAGTCACTTTATTGCGGCATAAATCGTCAATATTATTACAACTACTATCCATTTATATAGCAAACAAACACTGACCTGACAGCGGGCAGCCTGCCACCAAGTGCAGTGAAGTGCACCGTTTGATGGTACCTAGCGCTTACTGTGGCTTGATAAATGCCAGAGTCCAAGCTGAGATGAGACCGTCTAAATTTTGTTATTATACCTACTATCTCAGCATGTTAAAGTATTGACAGTCTCAATAAATACGACACATTTGTCAAGGTTATCGCCTTGTTGTGACAAGCGCATTGCAAGCGAAGAATACGGGAGTGGTGAAATGGGAATGAACAGAACATTGCATATAACTAATACCTACGCGCTTCAAAAGTTTATCTTATTTAATGTGAACATTTTGATTCATATATGGACTAATTGTGTTGTCTATCTTTGTTTTATTTTCTCGGCCGGAATGAGCGCGGCACATGGCGTGCCAATGAGCGATGTGCATTGTGCCCTCACCTCTGTCTGACTGAGGCCGCCCCGCGCCGCAGGCTTCCCAGCCTCGACTGCACCCCATCTGTCGTCCCGGAGGCCTGTCGGTCCCTCCTGCTGGAGCCACGACTCCCCGACTGCACCCCATCCGTCGTCCCGGAGGCCTGTCGGTCCCTCCTGCTGGAGCCACGACTCCCCGACTGCCGCTGGTGAGTCGGTGACGGCCGCTCCCGCTCCTTACGAAGACCCCAGTCAGTCACCGGGGTCATCATCTCCACCTGCGAGGTCCCCGGGGTCACCATCTCTGTCTCCGAGGTCAGGCTCGGCGGACCGTCACTCGCCCAGTCCTCGTCCAGCTCGGGCAACAGACGGTCTGCCATCTTCCCTGCAGATTCAGTCAGCCTTGGCAAGTGATCAAGGTGATCAGGCGCTGGGCTTTACTGGCGGGACGTATCAGAATGCTGGTTTATGGCATGGTTGATATGAGGTTTATGACAGGAGATGCCACGTAGACGCTTTCGCCTCCTCACCAGTCTCAACACATCAGCTTGTTTCACTGCACATGAAAATGCCAGGATGCACGCCTCACTGGAAGCACGGCTCACACTTGCCAGTTTCAGCCCGCCATGCGCTGTGGCGCCACAACCGCCACGACACGCAGCACAACACACAACGCGCCACAACACACTGAGCGCCCGCGGCAGCGACGTAGTTACCGAGCGACACCTTCTCGCACTATCGGTACCGATAAGGACACCTTCTCGTCACGTGCTCCGTCGTTCGGGACGGTTCTACGTCACCGCCGTCGTCACCACCGCCACCGCAGTCCCCTCTGACACCGGCACCGGCTCTAAACACATCAGCACCAACCCGCTACCACCGCCGCTACCGCCGCTACCGCCGCCACCACTGATTCGCGCACTGCCCAGCTGCTCCACCGCCGCCACCGCCGCGCCGGTAGACCCAGGGGCGGCACGCTGCCAAGTGGCGACTGCCGGTCGGCGCGTGCCTCCCTCGGAGAAGGTCGCGGGCGTCACTCACACACATGTGAGGGTGTGTATGTGTGTGTGTGTGTTGTGTTGTGTGTGTATGTGTATTGTGTATGTGTGTGAGTGTGTGGGTGTGTGTGTGTGTGTGTGTGTGTTGCCGGCCACGTCAGGTCCACAACTGGGCCTCCGCTGGCGGGGCGCAGTAACCTGGTCCCGGCGCCGGGCACAGCTGAGCCTGACCATGAAGGCTGTGACAGTGCACGTTTATCACAGCACCATGTAGGCTGTGATAGACGTGCACTGTGCAGACGTCTAGCGACCTACGCTGACGCTGCGTGGCAACAGGTGGATCACTGGGTGTGACGTCATGTCAACACGCGGGTCGTTTAGTGTGACGTCATACGCAAAACGTGTTTGCTTGGTATGACATCATAGGGAAATCCGTGGTTCGTTGGGTTGTGAATTGTGACGTCATACAGAAACGAAACGATCCGCGCTGGGTGTGACGTTATATAACCCCATGATCCGTTGGGTATGACGTCGCATGGGAAAACGCGGTCGGCTGGATTTGACATACAAGCACACGGTCTGCCGGGTGAGTGACGTCATAAGACAACCCGCGGTCTACTGGATATGACGTCATATGACAGTACCCACTCAGCTGCGCGACGTCATAGGGCCTGTTCCCGTCGCACCTCTAACCTCCTCAAAGTTGCTCCCACTTGGTCCAGTCGTATTCAGAGCAGTTGCAGTTGGAGCAACTTAGAGGAGAAAAGAGGCGGTTAGAGGAGCGACTGGAACAGGCCCATAGAGTAACAAACTTTCCGTTTAGGCGTCAAGTCATACGGAAAATTGGGCACATAACTTCCCGGGGAAAAAATCGATTGCAACTTATCACATTACCAGATTTATTTCCACGAGTCAGAGGCAAACAAACAAGCAAGAACGACAGCGACAAAAAGCTCCCCCTCTCCTACAAAACTGCCTCAACAACAACATACCGACAGTTTGGATTCCACTGTTTTGTTTGGATTCAATCCAACACGATTTTATAAACGTGGAATCGGATGTTTTCTTCTTCGTAATGTCACATTCCCCGCCAAAGTCAGAGCATTCTTCGAAGGTCGACTGTTGCAATTTCGCTAGCTCAGCAAGTGCTAAACGCCAGCATGAACTGTAGGAAAACGAGTAAATAATACACATTAAAAAAGAAATAATTGCTTGAACGAAATAAATACCTGTCATGTCAGCACCTGACTGGCACTGGCGGATCTAGAACGTGGGCATGGGGGGGGCTAAATTTCAAAAGTTTCATAAAATAAAATAAAAATCGTCGGATTTGGCTTTCTTGTACCTTACTGAACAGTTTACAACAAATATGTCCCTGTAAAAGTTTATTATATTTCCCTCTACAGTGGAAATATGTTGAATTTCGCCGATTTCAGGCAATATGAGGGGGACTAAAACCCCTGCCGCCCCCCTCTGGATCCGCTAGTGCTGACTGGCTGATTGCTGTCATGACAGTCATTAACCACCAGCAAGAACAGCTGACAGTGATGTCATGGCAGCCATGGAACGTCACCCGAACAATCTGGAAAGCTGCAGGACTGCCAGCAGGAACTGGCGGTGCCAGCAGCTCCCGGTTCGGCCAGCAGGTGACGGGGCAGGACGAGACAGTGCGGGGGAGCCGAGGACGGATGGACCTGGCAGTCACACCAATCGAGAGTGACGCATAACCCGTCTGGTCGAGTGAGTTGGTAGGCAATAATTGGAGGTCAACAGATATTTGTCACGCTCTTGTGAAATGGCTGGGAGATTTGTGTCGGATGTCCAATGCTGCTTCACACCGTATTTCGTCCAGATGGGCTTTGCAGCGAAATGCAGAGCAAACTGAGGCCGAAAAGGAGGTTTAGTAGTACATTCAGCTGAATTTTACCAACACAAGCAAGTAGA
The DNA here is from genome assembly GCA_014673585.1 of Semibalanus balanoides. NCBI lineage: Eukaryota > Metazoa > Arthropoda > Thecostraca > Balanomorpha > Balanidae > Semibalanus > Semibalanus balanoides. The sequence continues at coordinate 15,706 of VOPJ01001443.1, forward strand.
ACGGGGACAAATTCAGACTCCAGATTGTGTAATTATACGAATAAAAGCTCAACTGTTAAATAATTATCACTGCTCAATTGCTGAATTGCAATTGCCGTCATTTGCTAACTTCAAGTCAACAAAAAGTCGTGTTCCAGGAGCCCACCAGATAAAGTTTTGACCGAGCGAACTTCAGCCTGGCAGCAGCGGCCACCGACAGCCGTGGGACGGCTGCCGATGGGTCACGTGCCGTGTATACCGTGTGAGTGGTCAGGCTGCTGTAAACACTGGGAGACGACAGCTGCCCGGCTGGCCAGCACGGGGCGGGATGTCGGCAAACAGCAGAGGCATATCGCAGACCAACAGACCAGGAACGACCACAGACCCGCACCCAGAACCAACAGACCGGCACCAAGGACCACAGACCCGCAAGACCACAGCCCGGCGGGACCCAGACCAACAGACCGGCACCAGACCACAGACAGAGACACCAGAACCCAGAAGACCCCGGCACCCAGACACAGCCGGAGGACCCGACACAGACCCCGGCACGACGCGAGCACCCGACCACAGACCCAGCACCGGCAGACCACAGACCAGCCGGCACCTACACAGACCCGGACACAAGACCCGGCACCCAGACCCGGCACCCAAGACCCGGCACCGGACGGCCAGACCCACACCCAGACCCAACAGACCCGGCGATCCAGACCACAGCCCGGCACCCGACTGCACAACCCCGCACCAGAACCCACAGACCCCGCACCCAGACAACAGACCCCCGCACCCAGAACCGGCGGGGGACCCAGACCACAGCCCCGGCACCCGGACCACAGCCCCGGCACCCGGACCACAGCCCCGGCACCCGGACCACAGCCCCGGCACCCGGACCACAGCCCCGGCACCCAGACCACAGCACCGGCACCCGGACCACAGCCCCGGCACCCGGACCACAGCGACCGACCTGCATCCACACAGCGACAGCTGGCCGGTCGGGGATGGGACCGGCCAGTACTTACATACAACAGAAACGGCAGACACGACCCCAGTTACCAGGTCCACAGACCACACTGCAGTGACGCCTAGCGGAGTCGCGGTCAGGCACCGATTCCTGGCACCGATAATCCCACACATTTCTCAAGCAGTCTTAATCCATCGGCAGAGTGACTGCTCGGCGTGTATAGGACGGTGGGCGGCGGTGGTTATCTACCTACCCACCCAGTCCCAGACCGGGCCACAGCCAGGTTGAGGTGACCACCCTGCAGCCGATCCCGCCGTGGGCCCACGCTGTCTCCTCTAGGCAGCCAGCCTGGCCTCCAATCCGTCAAGCTGTCGGCGACAGCGACCGGGCGGCTCGTGACCTCTCAGCCTGTGCCTGCTGTACCGTTCACCAGTCATCGCCAGTCACCAGTCACCGCTGGCACTGGTAGTCACCACCCCCCCACCCCAGGGTCACCGCATTCCGCCCGCCTGGCAGAGCGGGGAGAACGGAAGCGCCAACATAAATGCCGGTTAACTCGAGAGCCGTGCAGTTTTGTGATTTGTTATCTGCTGCATTTTGCAACCAAATATAACTTCGATTCAGGATAATCCGCAGTCCGCAGTCATCATGCAGAAAAGCGTCCGATCAACGGTCAGATCAGTATTCAGTCCACTTAGCGGGCTTCATCCTGAGACTGAGTAAGCAGGGGACCTCTGTCATGAGTTGGCACGGGGTTTCGTCCACTAATTTAAACTCTGTATTTCATCACCCGACAACAGATCTGTTAAAGTGATTAAATGGCATTCGAAGATCTGTTGCATACATCACATAGACTAAAATCAATGAAAAAGATATGGAGAATAAAACTCAACTATGGATTGATGAAAAACATACTCAGAAAAATATAAAAATAATGTAATAAAAAATATCCAGGAAACGAACCATTACAAATTGAATGGAATATGAGGAATATAAGCGATCCGGATTTATAGAAGCCCCCAGGGGGCCGTGTTGGCCAGCAGGTCCACGAAGTAGACCTGTACCGCAGACGTGCCAGAAACGTTGACAACATCACGTGCGAGCGCCCGTCTTAATCCCCATATTAGATGACTACCCAGTACCCACTGCACTGCTTACGGTTATGATGCACAATGCACATTCATCACTGCGTTCTGGCGAGCCTGGACCGGGGTCAACAGCGACCACCAGACACAGTGGAGCCAGATTCACCGACAGAGCTACCATTGATTTTCCCTGGGCCACTGACAGCCACCACACTGGTCAAACCTGACCAACAGACCACTGACAGATACCCAAGGACGCAGGAACCGGGGGGGGGGGGCAGAGGGGTTAGCGGCCCCAACTTTTTTCGAGGAGGGGCGTCGCCCCCCAACTTCCCTGAGGATCTATATCTCCTGTTTACAGTTTTCTGATTAGAAAAGTCATTGAAAAATGATCACATAAAGGTGGAAATTCGAAAGAACTTGTTAATTATTAAATGTTTGTAACTTATGGGTAGGTATCTAGTTATAATTGCTTTTTGGTCGAATTTGAGGCTGCTTAGCCATTTTTAGGATAGTTGGACTGAATGGGGGAAAACTCGGAAAATTTGGTTACGATATCACCAGCACCGTATGCATTAGTTCTATACGATCTAAATCCATATGGAAGTTTTAATGACGTCAGCAATTTCAGAGTTTCACATTTCGTGATAACAGCTACGATTGCAATGACGATGCTGATTTTTGCCACCCATATTTTTTATATAATGTATTTGTATTTTCTAAATATCTTCACACACAATTGTGACAATTTCAACGAACAAAAAACAGTTTGAATAGGGGGGGGGGTGAAAACTTAAAAGTTTCACAAATCTGAGATAGGCATGTTAATGAAAACATAATTACCAAAGGTACTTTTTTGACGTTTTCTGTTGGCCATTGACTTGAACACTCGATTTTCCACGATTTGTCAAACATGTTTTTTTCACCAGGATTATCACGCTCGTGAATATTTACATTATAAAAATGCGTTTCCATAAATTTGATAACTAGACATAAATCATGAACCTAAGCCATACCAAATTTAAGGGGAGCGCATTGATATGGGTGCCCCTTAAAAACTAAAAGAGGTGCCTCGGTACCCGCCCCCCGTTCCGCCGCCTATAATTATGAAGATACGCATGATATCAGCCCAATTACTTCTGGATGATGTTATCATCGGCCATTCCTGAAGACCCAGGTGTAATTTTTGATAAGTGAACCCTACAGGGTCAGCCGAGGTCACCAGCAAATTTTGTTGGTCCGAGGTCACCAACAACTCGATGAACTCCAGTTAGAGAAGTGAAACCGGCACCAATGTGTACTGTCAATAAATCGGTATATGGGAAACTTGTCGAGAAAGTGTCTCGTCGAGGCATGTCTCCCAATTACAACTTGATCCATTTGGGTTACCACTAGACCTTGACCTGAGATCAAATTTATAAGTTGACCTAACCTGGCTATCGTGAATATCATTCAAAGCGCCTTGACGAGACGACCAACACGATGGTGTCAAAATTATTGCCTTATCTTTATTAGATAAAAAGTTATTTGTGAGAAGAAAAAAATGCCAAAATAGTCTTTTGACCTTTGATGATCTCTGGAGCCTGAACTATTGGCCTGAAACGCAATTTGATGACACGCTGGTGATTGCATTTTCAAGAGCGTTCCGATTGGCTTTCCGTTTGTTCCCAGAGCTATCATAGTTCGCGAGATATTTGGGGGTTTCTGGAGCAAAGTCCTGAAAGTGGAAAATCTGACCTATGATGACCTCTGGTGACCTCAATATTGACCTGTTAAGGATATGACCGAAATAGTTTCCAAATACTTTTTGACGAGCTTTTGAATGGTGTTCCCTCCTCTGGCACAGCGCGGGTTAAACGCAAAATGTGTCCGACACTTGTATAGGTATCAGGCTAAGAATCACATGACGGATGACCTTAAAACAGGTTAAAGTCATCCGAGGTCACGCGAGGTCAAACTTCTGAGTATGATCATAAGGCGTTGTAATACATGTTTATGGGTCATTTTGTACGTCTATAGCGTGAAAAATGGCATTAGAACAGTACTAGATTCATATAACTAAAAGAATAAAGCAAAAACGGAAATGCATTTTATATGCATAGCAATGCTGTGGAAAGTGGTCGATTTTGGTCTTTGGAAGGTCATTGTCAGTCAGTTTTATTTGCATCGAACTTCAAATTTCGTACACTTTCAAAATATCTGTCAAATTTTCGTCATCTGCACTTTCTTATTATATATATAGTATCTATATATTTATTATCTATCTATCTATCTATCTATCTATTATTCTAATCTATCTATTCTATCTATCTATCTATCTATCTATCTATCTATCTATCTATCTATCTATCTATCTTCTATCTATCTATCTATCTATCTATCTCTCACTCTATTATCTATCTATCTATCTATCATCTATCTAGTCTATCTATTCTATCTATCTAGCTATCTATCTAATCTATCTATTCTATCTATCTTATCTATCTATCTATCTCATATCTCGTATCTCTTCTCTATTCTTCTCTATCTTCTATCTCTATCTCTTATCGTCTATCTCTATCTTCTATCCTCTATCTCCTATCTCTATCTTATCTCTATCTCTTCTCTAATCTCTATCTCCTACTATCTCTAGCTCTATCTCTATCTCTATCTCTATCTCTATCTCTATCTCTATCTCTATCTCTATCTCTATCTCTTCTCTATCTCTATCTCTATCTCTATCTCTATCTCTATCTCTATCTCTATCTCTATCTCACTCTTCTCTTCTCTATCTTTCTATCCTCTATCTCTATCTCTATCTCTATCTCTATCTGTATTCTATCTTCTCTATCTTCTCTATCTTCTCTATCTTCTCTATCTTCTCTATCTTCTCTATCTTCTCTATCTTCTCTATCTCTATCCTCTATCCTCTATCCTCTATCTCTATCTCTATCTCTATCTCTATCTTATCTCTATCTCTATCTCTATCTCTATCTCTATCTCTATCTCTATCTCTATCTCTATCTCTATCTTCTATCTTCTATCTTCTATCTTCTATCTTCTATCTTCTATCTTCTATCTATCTCTATCTCTATCTCTTCCTCTTCCTCTCCCTCTCCCTCTCTCTCTCCCTCTCCCTCTCCCTCTCCCTCTCCCTCTTTCTTGTTTTCTGGCTGTCTTTCTCTGACCTGTCGGGGAATCGCAAAGGAATTAAATAATCAGTGTTTAACAAAAGGTGGTACATAGCTTGGCACGCTGCACAAGGCCGTGCTTTGGCAGGTCACCTGGCATGGCAACAATGTTAGAGCGCAACGTAGCAGCCAAGCCAGGTGTCGAACTATGCGGTCGCTATCGCTATCGGGTATTTATGATGTTTGAAGCAGCTGTAGTGCGTTTGCTGACTACAGAAACGCACTTGTGTTATCAGATCACAGCAAAGTGTTTTCAGAGTGGAATGAACTATATATTGCGTGTGGAATGAGGTGAAAAAATGGTCCAACTATTTAAAGAAGGGTTTGTCTTTGCGGCCAATGATTCCGGCGAACTCCCCACATCAGCCATCAGTTTCCACATTTATTTTTATATTGCTGCCTAATGAACTGTATCAAAGTCTTTTAATTATCATTGAAGCTGCTCTATTCATTGTAATTAATGCAACTCTGATGTTCGCTAAGTAGAGGTCCATTAAATCCGTCAGCTCGACGATGAATATTAAGCGATGTCGTCGGAAGTTGCTATCAGTCGCATGGGCCGAGTTCGTAAAGGTTGAAACACTGCTATTGATCTAAATGAGTCGGAAGTGAATGTCTAAAGATACGACACAAATTGTCTGGCGGCCAACACCAACTGGTTCAAAAGCTGACCGTGGCAAATTTGTTTCCAAATGCTTATAAATATATAGGCAAATATGATAACATATAACCTCAAAATTCACGATTTAATTTCACAAGCATTCTTCCTTACCTGACATGTGAATTAATATGTACAGGTATGTAACTACATACATACAGGAGATATAATATAGTTAAGGTAAGGATTGGAAAGCCAAACTTGTTAAAGTCTGAATTTGGGCTTAGATAGTATTTCAAGTTTTCTTGTTAAACGCATTTACTGTGACCCAGTGCTTTACTGTAATGTAACAGAATCAGATTTGCTTTGCCCAAGAAAGTCTATGCAAATGTTATTAAACACTCGTAATATAAACATATTCTGAATAGTTATTGAAAAATAACAGAACGAGCAGTTCTGTCGGACAGCTAAGTAAAATGCAGCTTTGGTTCGTATCATATTGTAAGATAAAAAATATAAATTGTGAGTTGTGACAGACAATACGCATTCATAGCTTTCCAGTCGTACCAATTATTGGAGTATGAACACAGGGATCCCGAATTCCAAAATAAGATAGCGCAAGGAAAACAAATATGTAAAGCGCATGATTTAATGAACCATTTATCACCTTGGACAGCGGACATGTGCCTGGATCCGGGATACAGCTGACATTTGAATCTCTGTGTCCTGTGTCCCGGAATCCACATGGACACCATATCCAGGCACACAATAAGCCGAAGGACCCACAAAGATCCCAGATCCTGATATATTGTACGCCGAGGGATCCACTGAGATCCCAGATCCAACTCGGGGATCCAGACACAAGTCTATTGGACAGTGACCGTTCGGTCCAGCCACACCAGGCCGAGACACCCGGTGTTTACCCGACGCACGCGACACAGCCGGCTCGGCGGCGCTCCGGAGTCGGGTCACGTCGCGTCGCCTCCGGCTATTACAAGGTTACGCGCCGGGACGATACCGGCTGACCATCGTCGCACGTGACGCTAGCGAGCGGCGCGCGGCAACGACGCGACAATGGACGACGGGCTGCGTACGCTCGATACGGCCGGGCGGCGGCCGGCTGCCGGACGCGATAGTACAAAGCTGCCAAGCCGATAGGTGTCCACACGTTATTGCCTGGTAAATACGCCGAAACGACGCCGGCGACGTTTTGTAATGGCCTCCGACACGTTTCGTATTGTCTTTCTTGCGGCGCAGCGCACGGCGATTCATACATGTTTTATAATATCATTAAACGTGGGTCTTTTTGTTCGAGACGTATTGCCTGTAGCCAGCCACTCAGACATGGCTGCGCTATTCTGTTCTATCGATATATTTTGTATATGTTTTCTAACAAGAAGTCGATATATTTTTACCGAAACAAGTGGCAATGTTTAGACTGTTCCGTGTAGCACATTTAATTCAAGCCAAGTAAGGTGAAACAGTGACGTGAAACATGTCAACTAGTCCAAAGGTGTCTCATTGGATTCCGACGTTTACGGAAAGTAACGGAAAGCGGAGCGCCTGTGTATGTTCCCTCCTCCCCTCTTTAACGTTCACGTCTCAGACTGGCCTCTGGCTCATGCAGTGCTGGAGAGTGGAGATCGCCTTCTGAGTGCAGCTGGCTCCAGGCTGGAGAGGGTCCATCACAGACAGGGACTTACGCAATGCAGGGGCTACCATTATTACTTATGACCTACCCAGTGGCGGCGGAACGGTTCTGGGAAATGACACTTCGATTTCGCTTATCCAATTTCACTCCTTAGCCCAAATGTTGTTGTCTGAGGGGATGTAAATTGGTGTTTGCTCAAAGTGAAGGAGGGACATGGCCCCCATGACCTCTCCCCTTTGGCTAGATCTCTGGTCGCGTGGCTATACATGCGCTTATATATATATGTATAACGTACAAAATATGACGTATGCACATTGAACATTTTGTCCCCGACCTTGTCCATAAGGACAGAACACTTTACCACCCCTGGTCCCCCCCCCCCCATCTTTCGGAACGTCGCGAGCCCTTGACTGTTTATGTGTTTTTGGACACTGGACAAGGTTAGTCACCTGCAGCTGCAGGTGAGTAACAATGAATAAACGATTTTCGTTCTGGATAAATAATTCGGAACGGACTGACCCGAACATGGATCTGACAAGAAGGCTCCGTATCAGCGACGACAGGTGCGGCGTGCCGAAGGACTGGCAGGTGCATCACGCACGTTACACCATCTTCAGCATTAATAAAGCGACCACACGCCGTACTCTGCGATGATCACAACTCACATCACACATCACATCACACTACAAAAGCGGTGACCGAAATTCTGCCGCCCATCATGCCACCTCAAATACCGGCCCGCAATGAACAGCAATCCCCGTATTGCGATTGCAAGGTCACTGACAGCGTAACACAACGCAATGCAGCAGGGCCTCGGCTAAGGAATTTTCACTGAGGGGGGGGGGGCAATTGGAAAAAATGGGTTATGCATATGGTTTAACGCAGGCACGTAGCCAGGATATTTCTCGGGGGGGGGACGTCAGTGGTAGAATCATATTTTGCCCCTCAGCCAAATGTTGTTGACCGAGGGGGTAAGGTCGGGTCGTCAGCAGAATCACATTTCATCTTATAGTGTAAATTGGTTTTCTCGGGGATGGGAGGGGACATGACACCCGTGCCTCCTTAGTTTTTGCTACGTCCCTCCCGGGTAACCCTATATATGCATAGCTACGAATGCATGTTAAGTGTGGTAATGACAAAAATACCTTAGTGTAACACAGAAATATAATAGTATAACAATACAATAGTTAAGATAAAATCGAAAGTCCAAACCTGTGATGTCGATTTTTGAAAACGATTGGGGAACCGAATAGAAACGGAGCAAAGGGATCTACCGGCACCAATTAAGCTTTACTTCAAGTACATCTAAATTGGTAAAACCATTAAACACGTTTACTTAAAGGGTATTAGTTCACCTTTGAAAAAAAAACGAGAAAAAGTTCAGAGTAAATGATGAAGAGAAGCAATTGATAATTAAGTATCATATTATATGTTAAGTCAAAAAGAAACCTTATATTTACCGCGGAAAAAGCAAATATATTAAAATGTCATTATTGGTGATAATTCATATTTTTTCCTCAAAGTAATGCGAAATCAGCTGGCTGAGAAGCACGCAACGTCATTGATTTAGTAAGGGATGGTGTCGTATACATGGTGGTACTTGCCCAAGTACTTGTTGAAGATGCCGGAAAATACAACGCTGGAAACCATCACAGTACTTGCTTTAAGTAGGTATTCGTCACTATTAGATTTAACTATGAAAGTGTAGTGTCCGCCACGTCGCCACTGTCCGTGCTCTGGGGGCGGTCTGTCTGGGATTATGTGTCACAAGGTCATGCCTTGCGGCAGAGAAACGCAGGGCGGCTCAATCAAACTCAGCGGCACTGCGATGTACTGGTGCGTTAGGTGGGGTTCGGTGAGTTGTGGGAGGGGACAGATAAACATTTGTACGCGATTGCCTGAACGTTCAGGTCAGCGGTCTGAAACGCACGCATACTGCTACGAACGTTGTTTTTAGAAAAAATGTTTATAGAAGATTTAAACATTCAAAATCACTTATGCATAGCATTACCTGACAAAGTTCATCTTGCAAAAAAAAAAGAATGAGCACGTTTAAACAGTATGGGTTTTGTCCAGCACTTACACTTCTCCCAGTCTTACGTCAATCTGTGCCGTCATTAATCATACGTCATCTCGCTCTAAATATCAGCCAATCTCAGCGATTGGAGTTACCGGGTATACCCCTGGTCCCGACTTTTTAGACTGAATTATAAAATAATTAAAGGTTCTTGGAATGTTGAAAGTGCGTCACGAGTCATTTTTACGAGCATGCGCCATCAAATTGGCTATCTCAACTCAAAACCTAATGTTAAGTGTGAATCATTTCCCTTTAAGGAAGATCTAAGCGTCTTTACCAGACATGGGCGTAACGACCACTGGGTACACTGGGTACACTGTACACAGTAAAATTCAACGGCCCGAAATTGACTGTGTACTGTACCCAGTAAAAATTGAAGAATTTAACACGAATTCATTTAGTTTTAAATGTGCGGAGAAGTCAATAGGGATGCACAAGTCAAATATTTTTCTTCTTTTCAAATATAAAAATAAAAATCAAGGAAACCTTCAAAATTTAGAAACAACCAGGCGAAGTTGCATTCACTTTTTATTGATAAAGAATGTGCTGGATTACAAATTCAAAAAATGTAAAGACTGACTTAACCATTTTCAAACATAGCCATGTTCATAGATGCGGGCCGACAATGGCTTGCGGCTCGGCTATTTGGCTACCTTTGCTATTGTGCCAGAGAGTACTCAATACACGGATTTGTATATAGAATGACATGCAATTTCTGATGATCTGTATATTAGAGGTGCAGCATGTAAAGAATACCTATCTTTCGAAATAAGCAGCCATGGGCCATGGCCCATGGTGGATATTTGAGACGACAGTATGTAGTTTTCCTTACGGTTCCGTTACGAAAACGGATCAAGAAGGACGCAGGAACTGTGAGGGCAGCTGCCCCAACAGCCCTCACATTTTTTTTTGCGGGGGCGCCGCCTCCCAATTTTTAGGCGAATATTTTGCAATGCCTTGCCATATGCATTCCACAGCATGCCACTGAGCTTTAAAATAAGCGTTTTAAGGTGAAAAATACTTTTGAGGAAAACATATCTGAATTTATCGAATCAGTAATTTCAGTCATCTGTTCGGTCCTTTCAGTCATTTTAATTACTAAAATTTTATTTGTTGATATTGCAGTGAACCTGGTGGTGGTGGCGTCGCCGTCGTGGTCGCCGTTCGCGGTTCACGCTCAAGCCGGTCCAGCAAACCCATTTGACGCTTAGTTTGATGACATTACCAAAATCAGTGCTTAGCGCTTCGTGATCGCGATCAAAATTGGAAATCAAGATTGCTATTGTTTTTTGCAATCGCTATGCATGTATAGGAGCTAAGCCCTCGACCCGGCGGAGCGCCTCGTAATTTGTTTTCCTGAGCCGCAGCGAAGCGAGCGGTGCACATTCTACGTGGATATGCCGGCAGACTCACCGAGCCAGCAAACCAACGTTGGCAGGCTCTGCTTGATTCACTGCGACTCAGGAGAAAGAATGACGAAGTGAATAGCGATTCACCGAATCGGAGGTTTATCTCATATGCAAGTACCTATAGCGAATAACTGCTGATTAAGGCCATTGTGATTGGGCGTTGCAATACCTGTTTATAGGTTCGTTTATTGTCTAGAGCGCGAATAATGACCGTATTAGAACAATGTTGGTTTCATAGAACTCGAAGAATATAAAGGTAGAAACGGAAACGGGCGGGAAATGCATGTGTTACGCATAGTAATACCGTGGAAAGTGGTCGATTTTTTTCTTTGAAAGGGTCATAAGTCAGTCAGCTTTACTGGTATCAACTTAAAATGTGGTACAACTACACGATTACCTATACATCCGAACGAGTTTGTTTATTCATACATTATTCCGTTTTGAAAACATCTGAAAACTTATATTTTTCCTCATAAAACAATAAGAAGAAAACGTGAGATTTCAGTTTAATAGCCGAGGGTCTATTGACCAGTAATCAAGTCTCACATAAAGCAGTATAGTGAACGCAGTGGTGTCGATTTCTCCAAAACGATTAGGGGGCCGAACAGGAGCAGAGCAAGGGGGCATACATCAGCGCCATCGCCGCCATGTTTTCACCATAACGACGGAAAATAAGCACATTTACCTTATACTTCTAACCGCGCACGAACCTAAGCCAACTTCCCTAGTAGCACACAACGTTGTCACAAGGTTACAGCAACCGTTGAAAACGTCATGACAACGTTCATACGACATAATTACGTCGTGAAAACGTTGTCACGACGTCGTGAAAGTAACTGTGCTATACTATGGTTAGAACGGACTGGGGGGAGGATAGCCGCCCCCCAGAGATCTCGAAAACTACGCAACGTAGCGAGAAGCTGAAAACGATGTTAGGTAGGTCGTGACAAGTACTAGAGAAAGTATTTGGATTATTTATCAGTTCAATATTAAGGTCACCAGAGGTCAAAACAGGTCAAATTTGCCCATATTTCGAGTAAATTGAGCATTGTTTCACATAATCCGGGCTAGCTCAGTAACTAACATAGCTATAGGAGCATTCCGTAAAAAAATTAAATGCCCTTAAAACATTCTTTCTGCATCGTCCCCTCAGATTTGAGATAGGGTCAATAACTCAGGCTTCAGAGTTCAGCAAAGGTAAAAATGCTTATTTCACGGGAAAAGTTTTTTGCTTATTACTTTTTATGTTTAACAGCTAGAGCAGTGTTTTTGCCATCATCGTGTTTCTCTCATCACGGCACATCGAATCATGTATCGGATGATCTAGATAATCAAATAAAAAAATACCTGACCTGACCTGAGGTCATGTCAAGGTCCAATCAAATTTTATATCACTTGATAAAGCTTTATAAAATAAGCAGAATGGTGAAGACCAGGTCACTCTATTCCCTGTAGAAAATGAGTTATTGTACAAAAACCATATGCCCTTCGGGCACATTGGATTTGACCTCAAAGATTTCAGGGAAGAAAATTACGATATGCATTCTTCTGCTCAGCTCCAAAATAGTGATATTAATGAAAACTGACCAATATTTATCTAGATTTGCTCGATTGGTTTGTATTTTATGTATTTTTTTCCCATAGACTTATAATGGTAGGTCACGAAATTGACATGACCTCAGGTCACCGATATAAAAAAAAATCCGAGATATAAGATTTGTAGATGCATACATAATATGTACATATGTATTACATATGTACTCATCACACAATGTGAGTTTCAAACTGTTTGGTTCACCACTGTGGCTTTGGCATGATGTCAAACTTTTAAAAACGTTACTTGAGGTCAGGTCATTTAATGTGACTTGATGACGTGACCTGGGAAGTTAGGAAGTCAAAACTTTGAGAAAGTGTGGGTAATTGATGCACAAGGAGCTATGCAAAATTTGGCGGCACTAAATGCCGCCGTTTTTCCGCTACTCCTGAAAAACCTCCAGGGGTGGATATCCGCCCCCCCCCCCGTCCGTGCAAAGGTTAAAGAATTTGCAATAAGTACACAGTAGCCGTTTTAACGATGGATTATTTTGCGCGAAATTTTTAAAACATCTTAAAATAATTTAAAACGTTTTAGTAGTAGCCGTTTTCACGATGGGCTATTTTGCGAAAAATGTATTAACCCTCGCCCTACGTACGATCCCGTAGGGCGAGGGTTAAAACATTTTTTTTTCTCGCAAAATAGTCAATCGTGAAAACGGCTACTACTAAAACATTTTAAATTATTTTAAAGTGTTTTAAAACATTTCGCACAAAATAATCCATCGTGAAAACGGCTAGAAGACTGTTTTCGATAACTTCTTGTTGTAAGAATATGGGCGGATCCAGCCGCTTGGTTGGGGGGGGGGCAACTTTTTGTGGCAAAAAGGTACCCCATTTTTATCGGTGGATTTAGACTTGTCACCTTATTTGGCATTCGAGTTTTATAAAAAAAAACTTTTTTGGGAAAAATCGTTAAAAATATCGGGGGAAAAATTACTTTAAAAACACACAAAACGCGATTTTACGTAGCATATACAAACGTAAGTAATAATAACGTTAATCTCATACCAACTCGCAGGGGCTTCGCCGATAATACTTAAGGGGTTCGGCTGAAATGACGAAAAAATGTATATCCGTTTTGTCTGCGTGTATTTAAGTCTTTGCAGCATTTTTAATCTGAATTTTTTATGTTATACTAGGTATTTAGTAAGGTTATTTTTTTAGGTATTTTAGAGGGCTGATGTCCGCGTCATTTCGTTCGCGTCGCCTTTTTCGGAACTGGCAGGCTAGCATGTAGCCAGCTTGGAAATGAACCCTCATCTTACGGGGGTGGGGCCCTGATATTGTCTGAAATCACTTTTTGCTCATGGGGTGCATCCTGCTGAAATTTCAGTAGCTGAGGTGACAATTATACGTATGCTGGCAAAATTTCACTGAATTTGGTTCAGTCATTTGGGAACAATGACGTTTTAATGACGATTACTGACGACTAAAGACGGTGGAAAAACGGAAAATATTTTTAAAATCGAAGAGAATAGAGTTTTGCAGCAAATTGCTAGCAGAAAGCGACAAAGATCGAAAATCACATTTTAATTAGAAAAGGCCAACTCAGATTTCCGAAATTTTAGTTTTTGACCCCTAAAAACAAAACAAAGATGTGAAAAAACACTACAAAATTGGCATTTGTATGCGTGATTTACCTAATCCTTTGCAGCATTTTAATTTATATATTTCCATGTTATAGCACGCGAAGTGTTATTTGTTATTTAGTGTTATCAGTTATGTTATTTAATGTTATGTTATTTAGCGCCGCGATACCTATTAGCGTTGGGCATTGTAGAGGATAAGTGGCTACAAATGCAATTCATTCAATTCAGCGTTACGACGAATCAAAGACGATGACGATGGCTTCGTTATGACACCTTGTTATGACGATGGCCACCGATGTGACGCCGCATAAAAAATGTCGTGGAAAACGTCATTTTTATATTGGAGCCAGACTGTGATTGGAGCCAAGGCGGCTCAAGCCTCAGGTGACCTTTAGGCTGGAATTCAGCAGGCTCAACATGCAGTCCGCTTGAAACAGTGCCTATTTTGAAATGCTTTCTGGGGAATTTGTCCCCCGCGGTCCGCAGTGCATTGAAATCCACCAGTGGACGCAAAAATCCCCCGCCGTCGACGGTAAAAAAACGTGTTTTCCCAACGTTTGCTTTGCGTTGATAACCCGACGCCCCCCCCCCCGCTCCGGTCAACGACTTTTCACCGACAAAATTGAGAAAAAAAATGCCCCCAGCTCGAAGCCAAGATTAGTCAGTGAAAATCAACCCATGCAAATTCCTTAGAAAAGGCCTTGACTTGAAAGTTCATATTTTATGAAGGGAGTGGGCCCTGGGGTCAGAAATTACCGTCAATGAGAGCCTCTGCCAGACACTGGATGAATTTCATTTACCAAATTTATGTAAGCAATTGCGAAATTTGCCACGAAGGTCGCGAAATTTTCCTTTTTTAGACTGTGGAATTGTGGATAGCTGGATTTTGACTGCTTAAAAGGCAATTTTTACGCTAAATTGTTATCTTTACCCGATAAATTTTTAAGTTACACAGTTTTCTCCTAAAATAATTGTTTTTCATGTTCAGTATAGGTACAAGACCGCGCGAGGGGCATACTGGTATTGAATGTCCTCCAGATTCCTGCCTTTGTCCCTGATGCCCCCTGGATCCGCCAGTGGTGTTGAAAGGGCCCATTCGGAAGCGTTGAAAAGGTTAAGCAAAACGGATGAAAAGTCACGTCACAAGGGTGGATAATGCAGTATGACATGTATAGCATGGGCCATACTTTAGGAGCTTGAATTAGCAAATTTCCGTAGGTATCAACTTTGAAACCAGTGACACCAATTTTGGAATCAGCTATACCATCTTTGAATATTTTATAGGTTCAAGACCTGTACCTAATTATTAAATCAATTGCGCCGCGGAGCGACGCGGAAACAAATTAAGTTTATTCCCTAGATATGCATTCTCATCAATACGTCACATTATGGTATGGTGCGGACCTCTAAAAATGTTATTGTGCGTTTAAAAGTGCAGTAAACAAGTGTTAAAGCCCGCGCTCCACTGGGGGTGGGGTGGTGGTGGTGGTGGTGGTGGTGGTGGGGGGGGGGGTTTGAACACCCCCCCTTGTGGTTTTATCGAGATAAAGAAAACAACAAAATGGCGGAGCGTAGCGCTGCTAAATTTGGCATAACTTATCATTGATCCTTTCCGCACATTTTGCGAAAATTCAAGTTTCGTGTCGGATTAGTTCAGGTCTCCAGGTCAGGTCAAGTGACACCACCTCCCAAAAAGTTTGCGGTCGTGCCAAGAACACAGTTTCTAAGGGATTGCTATCAAACTTTTAGACTTGCATTAAGTAATCAGTATCAACAAAATTCATGTCTCGGATTTTTTTTTGTATATCGGTGACCTGAGGTCGGGTCATTTTTGTGACCTCCCATTATAAGTCAATGGATTAATATTCAAATGCTTTATTTTTCTAGGATATCAGTCAATTTCATTCTGGACAATGTTATCGTAGGACAATATGTATGTCCAAGTGCAGGTTTTGTTCAGTGACCCATATGGGGTCATCTGAGGTCATCCGAGGTCACCAACACCTTTCCGTCAATAACTCTGGACATAATGGAGACAGAGAAGTGTAACTTTCACCAATGTGTTTGTCTCGTCGAGAAACGTCTCCTCATATTTAACATGACCTACTTGGGTCACCACTTGACCTTGACCTGAGGTCATTTTAAGCTGACTGAACATGACAAAATAACAAATTTCAAAGCGCTTTGACGATACAAGCACAATGGCGTAAACAGTATTGCGTCATCGATATAAGGTAAGAAGTTATTTGCGAAAATATGTTTTGCCAAAAAACAGATTATTTACTTTAATGACCTCTGGAGCCTAAACTATTGACCGGAGGTCAAATTTGAGGCCAACTATAGGTCGATTGCAAGTTTCAATGGCTGTCGATATTTTTACCGTTTGTTTCTAGATAGCATAGTTCCCGAGATAATATTATTTGTGGGTTTCTGGAGCGATGTCCTAAAACTGGAAAATTTGACCTTCGATGACCATTATCATTACATATATGTCCATGATGTGATTGTGAAGTATATAGATCACAGGGTAGCTATGCCGCTGCGACCCCATTGGCTAAGTTGTCTAATGACGGCGGCTATACTGGTACTCACAAGAGCAGTCGGCG
>VOPJ01001444.1:0-36277 GCA_014673585.1 Semibalanus balanoides
TGGCCCCACCCTTTTTCGCTTTGGGGGGGGGGCCATGGCCGGATTGGCCCCCCCTTGGATCCGCCCCTGGCCGCACACCTACATTCGTGCAGACAACCATGAGGGAAGACCACACTCGCCCGAACTCTGTTCAGGTCGAACGCCGCGAGAGACACATCACATCGTCAAATAACACATGCTGCTCAACTCACGATCACGGGCGAATCGTGCCAAGATGGGGTTTCTAGGTCAGGGGCTGCAGGGGGCCAGGCCAGGTCAGCATGCCATATAGTCAGCATCTCTTCGGTGTCCTGTCCATTCAGCAGAAGCTGACCTTGCTGATGCCCAGATCCCGGAAGTACGCAATGGACAGCATAGCTGCTTTTGTTATGCAATTGTGAAAACTATTTTTAACTGCATGCGTCGAATGCTTCTTTCACAACTTATTATGTGATAATAAGAATGCCTTATTATAATATTACTTGCAGCCAAGACAAAGGAAAAACCGTCAGATTCACTTGCATCAAGCATTGCAAAGGGAATGATTAGTGGCAGACATAGATAGTGGCCTGGCAGAGGTGGTCGAGATCTTCCTTGAGCGTCAAGCCTCTGTTCAAAAGTTGTTTTAGTGTGTGCCTTTCAGGCACCTTAGGGTTGTTTCCACATACAAAACGGGCATTTTGCGTAGAGACATTACCCCGTTCATTTTAGTTTATCTGCTCATCAATCATCTTGCCAACAAAATAAATTCCGAGTTCGTTCCATCGTACTATTATTTAAAATGTCGTTATATATTATTTTTCTTTAACATTTAATCACATCTTCTGAGTCATATGGTAGAATCAAAAGAAGTCATAAATGCCGCGTCATTCCTTCTTAAGTTAATTAACTATGTAACATTTAGTCATGGTGTTGCAGGGGAAGAATGTGCAAGAAAACTTCTCTCTTGGCACTCTTACACTTGCTAATGCATTATTTCGCTTATGCCCAAATCAAGCTGATTGAACAGAAATGTTGGATAGATGCAAAAATAGAATACTTAATTAAACAGCAGTATCTAAATCAGCGATTCAAATGATCGCTGATTCAAATGAAATGATCTGATCTTGCATGCCAGCTAAAAACCCTAACAATTTGTATGTGTAATGTACCAGTTTCAACTTTGATTGTGTTCTTATATTCTTGTGAAGTGTGAACTTTATACAACGAAACGATGGCTATATAAGTGCGTTGTCTTACCGAAACTGTTCCACGATGTTTAAATTAAGTGAATGATAAGCCTCAGCAGTGAAATTCAATGTTTTTGCGCCATGTTTCCCCAGCTCATATTATATAGTTCGTTGCGACACTCAGTCGCACGTTCAAGTTTTTTGTTTTTAATATTTCAGATTGGCCATTGATTCGACTCTAATTGATTCGATTGGAATCGTTCAACCAAAATGAATTGCACAAAAAAATCGGTTCATCACCAGATATTTTGATTCATGAATCGTGATTGAATCGAAACCCGCATGGAATCGAGGCTGGTCGAATAAAAAATTGAACGATGCTTAACGATTCAAGTGCACATGGCAATTATTGTGCAAAAACAATGCAGGCCCAGAAGCTGCATTAATTTATAGTTAAATGTTATTGCTATAGCAGTGTTTTAATGATCGTATATGATTATGTTTCCTCTTTTGATTTGACATCAATGTAGCATATATAGTCAAATGTTGAATCAAACGGGAATAAATTTTGCATTGTTTGAATCGGAAAGAATCACAAGTCAAAAAATGTATACATCAACCAAACAGCGATTGAATCATTCAGGTTATAACTTGAGTTGTGATTGAATCGTTCCGAAAGTATTGAACCAATACCTAGTCTGTATAATATAATGTAACAAATAAAGCGATTAATTGGTCAAGCTAAAAGCTCTTGCGTTTGAAGTATTGGCATAGCTTTCTGCATATTTGCTTAGTTTGGTATTCTAGTTAATCTTACTTCCCCATAACATTACAGATGGTGATAAGCTATTTCTAGTGTTAAGCATTATAATATGTGATGAATCTGGTCTGGCTAAGAGAGCGGCAAGTGGGACCAGTTTAGTCGACGTATACGCCACGATGACAGTAGGTCAAGGCCAATCATACAATCTATAAACAAAGATAGCAAGCATTTAGCGAAACATGACTTGTGAATACAAATGACAAGCGGATCGAAGAGGAACCGGACAGACGGAAGTTGTATCGAACCATTTAGTCCCTTCTATACCGTCGACGATGGGGTGTGGCTTTTGTCCGCGTGGCGGCGCTGCCGTCGCCGCCGGCCTATAAGCCAGTTGGGTGAGATTCTCAGCCGACAGTCGCCCGCCGTTCGCGTCTCATCATGGTGCAGTGGAGCGCAGTGCTCGTGGCCCTGGTCGCCGTCGCCGGTGAGTGCTGGGCGGGGATAGGGCTGGGGCGGGGGTCGGGCGCGGTCGCCGCCCGGAGCACCCGGAGCACCCGGGCCGGGACGGCGCGTCGGCTTGCGACAGGCAGTGTTGGGGGCCGACCTCACCCCACTCCAATCTGGAGCACCCCTGAACGTCGCGCTTCGGTGGTGAAACACGGGTGGGGGCTCTCTGTCTTGAACGGTTTATACAATAGAGATACCACCTCCACAATCATAGGATGACTGATCTGCTGTCAGTTAATATGACTCAAAAACCTTACAATGTCCTGTCTTTTTCATTAGCCATAGTCCAGTTATGCAAATGATGCATCTCAGCTTTTGTTTATACCTATCTATATGAGCTAAAATATGCGCGTTCATTTCGATGTGTGTGAAAATGATAGATTAAAAACAGTCGCATTGAAGTGAAGCTAAGTTAAGTTCGATGCCAGGTGACGTCAGTAAGCGGGGCGGACCGTGTCCAAGTATGTCGGGCACGTACTATTGGTTTCAAAATAAGCGTCCCGCTTGGTTGGCCGGCACAGCAGTTAAAGGGAATATGCCGCCTTGGGAAAAATATGTGGATTGATGCAGATGAGAGCCCAGATGAGTGGCTCTTATCTCCATCATTTCTCATAGATTTTCCCTATAGGCGTTTATTACTCCCTTAAACTGCTGTGCCGGCCAACCCAAGCGGGGACGCTTATTTTGGAACCAATAGACCAACGTTCGTTCTGCTAAAATTCTGCCGGCCAACATGCCATTGGCGATCGGGTGGTGAGGTCAGGACCTGCGCAAACAGGCTCTGCTTAGTGCGGGTCCTGTCCTCTGAAAGCCATCCATGCAAAACATTCGGACTAAATTTATGTATAAAAAATGCAGTAACTTTTGCCTTGCTCGCGAAAGGTTGTAAGACTTCCTACATCTCCATGCTTTTTTGTTGCCATGATTGTATTAAGCTCTCAACAGATTGTATTTAACACCAGCTGGATTACATTCTACGCAAATGGATATATCATTTGACCCACAACTATTCATACCAACATAGAAATAGCTTATACCCATGTTTTCTTTTCTCCGTGTTTCTCCAGACATGACGCATCAAAACATTCCAAACAACCTAAATGTACCGGTCTAGATGCGCCTCATAGGCTTCCTTCCAGTGACTGTTCCACAATCAGATGATTCCGCCGCCGGTTACTGACGCCGGCTGAAAGTGTATGCCGGCTGGCCGGCTGGTCGCTGGCCTTAGTCGCTGGTCGCTGGTCGGCTGGTCGCTGGCCTTAGTGCCCCAGTAGCGCGGTCGGCGACCGACTCGGGGCGTCACTTCGTAACTGTACCTGCTGTCCCGGCGCGGCCGACCGAGCAGCGGACAGAGCGCCGGAGTGTACCGGTGTCGGCCGCCTCTGCCGCCGAGCAGAACAGCGTGACCGACAGACGGGATACCTACGGTACTGAGCTGACCGGCGGCCGGCCCACCAACCGCAGCAGCCGGCGCTGGCTGAGACTGGGACTGTGACACGGCCCGGCCGACTGTGACACTGTGACTGTGACACGGCCCGGCGGGACCGATCCCGACGCCGGCAGCACTGCCGCTCGGATGCTCTGGTATAATACTGTCAGTCAGGCGAAGTGTCTGTCGTTGGTGACGTCGATGTGCTCATCGAGCACGTCACCGACGCATTGGCGCGGTGTTTACATTCCATTGCTGTGGACCGGCGCCGTTTTACGGCGAGAGAGGTGCTGTGGGTCCGTGTTGGAGATTCGGCTGTGTGTTTCCGGTGCTGGGGATGCACGACTGGAGCCAGTTGACCGGTCGGCTGACCTGGGCTCGCTATCGTTCGACGCCCGTCACACCCGTTACCCCGTCACGGTTGACAGGATCGACCCGTCACCAGTCGGGCGGACAATGAGCACATAGGTCACGGGCCGCGCCTCCATCAGGCCAAGACGGCGCCACGCGCCGCAACACGCACATGCCGGAAACAAACGGGCTGTCACCGACATTCACCGGCATTGTCACCTGCGGACATGCACTAGCTTCTTGCTTTAGTTTGATAGACATACAAAAACGCAAATACTATTTAAAAAGAACGTTGAATTAGCTATACGGACGATTGTCTAGATTTATGAATGCCTGAAATGAAACTTTCGGTTATCAGAATGCATCTCTTCCCCATCAAGTGTCCACAACATGATTTTGTTTATACGCCAGTGGCCTGGCCTCTATTCGAACTATCATAATATGTTCTAGGTCATTGCAGTTTGTGTTCCCATCTATGTCGTTCACGCCATCTTATGTGCGCATTGTGCAAGGCATCCGAGATCAATTAATTAACCCAATCCCTATTGAAGCCTCAAGCACACATTCGGGGCATCAGCTCACATCGTGTCTGGGTCGACTCTGCTATGAATACACCACGCATCGATTAGTTATATTTAACCCGGCCACCTTCAGATAATCACCGCGGCGAATTTCTGAGACGAGGTCTGCTGTTAACTGTAGCGATAGCTTGTGGTGCGCGGCTCGCCGCGATGGCTCGGAACAGCTGCTATATGCCTCACGATCTCGGGCATCTGGCCCTCGGCCGGCCGGCTCTGGCGCCGGAAAGTGCCAGGTCATTGGGTCACCGTTTCGCCTTCCCAGGCTCGACCGGAAGACGGCACGACCCGGCAATGCTGTCTGGGAGCCGGGCTCAGTGCCCGCACTCTGCTGTCGGAGCCGGGTCAGTACGGCACTGCTGTCTGGGAGGCCGGTGTCCAGTAACCGACACTGCTGTCTGGGAGGCGGGTCAGTACCGGCATGCTGTTTGGGAGCGGGGTCAGTACCGGCAATGCCTGCTCTGGGCGCCGGGGTCGTTTACCGGCACTGCTGTCTGGAAAAGAAAAAGGCCCGGGTCAATACCGACACTGCCTGTCTGGGAGCCGGGTGGTACGGCACTGCCTGTCCTGAGGAGCCGGGGTCAGTACCGGCAATGCTGTCTGGGAAGCCGGGTTCATGTACGGCACTGCTGCTCTGGAGCCGGGTCGGTACACACTCGCTTGTCTGCGGAAGCGGGGTCAGTACACGGCACTGCTGTCTGGGAGCCGGGTCAGTACCGGCACTGCTTCTGGGAGCCGGGCAGTAACGGCACTGCTGTCTGGGAGCCGGTCAGTAACCGACTGCTGCTGTGGAGCCGGGGTCGTACCGGCCACGCTGTCTGGGAGCCGTGGTCGTCGGCACTGCTGTCTGGGAGCCTGGGGGGGGGGGGGGGGTGGGGGGGTCAGTACCGCACTGCTATGTGGGCGCTGGGTCAATGACCGGCACTGCTGTCTGGGAAGTCTCGGGGTCAGTACGGCACTGGCTGTCTGGAACCGGGTCCTACGGCACTCGCTTGTCCTGGGAGTCGGCGGTACGCACTGCTGTCTGGGAGCCCGGGGTCAGTACGGCAGCTCTGTCGGTGAGCCGGGGTCAGTACCGGCACTGTTCTGGGAGCCGGGCGTCAGACCGGCACTAGCTGTCTGGGAGCGGGGTTCAGCTACCGGCACTGTGTTCGGGACCGGGGTCAGTACCGGCACTGCCTGTCTGGGAGCCGGGCTCCAGTATGGCACTCGCTGTCTGGAGCCGGGGTCAACCGATTTTTTGTCTGCTGTCTGGGAGCCAGGGTCAGTAAACCGCCCTGCTGTCTGGGAGCCGGGGTTCAGTACCGGCACCTGCTGTCTGGGGCCGGGTTCAGTACCGGCACTGCTGTCTGGGAGCCGGGTCAGTACCGGCACTGCTGTCTGGAGACGGGTCAGTAGCCGCACTGCTGTCTGGGAGCCGGGGTCGGTACCGGCATGATGTAATGTGAACTTCGAGTCGTTTGCGTTCGGCTTCGTCTTGTTTGCGATTTTCTTAAGTAATTTTTGAAAGTCTTGATAGTTGCCCTGCTCAGAGCAGGCCAGATAAGCAGGCACAGTTATTCTCACGACAGCAGCACACCGCCCACATAGGTAACAACAAATCGGTTAAACAAGTCGGTTAAAATCTACTTGGCATTTGTGGGAAGTTTTGAAATAATCCGAAAAAAATAATAATCCGGTATTCATCAGTCAAAGGCTACTGAGGACCAGGGCAAGAGTGTTGACTTTACAAATTATTACCTGACTTCTGCTGTCTTTTAGTGGCATTTAATTAAAAACCTTTGTGAACAGTTGTAGCACATATCGTTGAATCCTCCATCGATGCCACCGACCACTCTGTCACTGGCATAATTTAAATACCATGTGCCATGACATTACTTCATCAGCCTCAGAGACCACCTTATGCTGCCTTGAACACAGGACCATCGGTTAGAAGTGACGGCTCATGAAAACGGTTCATCGGCCATTCTGCGCGCTCTCTACAGCATATCCCTTTCAAACCGGGACTGATGATCTGTTGGGCAATAGGGCACTCGATATTCCGCAGACGGGTAACATTTTCCATCACTCCGACAGAAGAATAATGAGGGTCGGGTTAAACAGCTAGACTGCTGCAATTTTGCTTTCTATACTCTACTATCTGGATTATGGAGTTCAAGCGTCTTGCGCACTTTCACTGAACCTGGGGAGGGAAGGGACCACTCTTGGGTTCGACGGACTCCCACATGGCAGCGAGCCAGACAGCAGGACTATCCTCTGGCTGTAGCTCTTATGGCGGGCCACGCCCGCCCCCTCCCTCTCGTGATGGCGCCACGCTGTCTGGCGTCCGCCACACCCAGACAGCCCAAGGGCGACCCGATCCGTCCCGTCCCAGACAGCCCAAGGGCGACCCGACCCGTCCCGACCCACCCCGTCCTACACACCAGCTCCGGGAACACCCAGACCCATACTCCTACAAAACGGACCGATCTAGAAAGCGATAGGTCACACTGGCACTCGGTTTGATGGAGGTTTTCATTTGCAGTTCGGTCAGTTGTATCGTGGATGGGGTGGATTGGAAACGGTGGAAGTGGACGGGTTAAACCGGTTCTCAGAGTGCTCTCTCCTTGTTAAACGCGGCTGTTTCAGCTGTAGTGACCGAGGGGTCTTAACATGGTTTCTAATTAGAAGCCTCGTAGATGTTTGTTTAATGCATGGTTATGCGTGTGTGTACCCCAAGGCCCTATAAATGAGACATGACGGGGGTGTAGGACCCTATTCAGTTGTAGGAGCTTCAGCCACTCCCCCTCCAACTCATCAGTCAGTCCCCTTAACCTAAAATCAGATATAAGAGGGGGACTTGTCTTCCATGTTTAGACCAGCGGAGCGGAGGAACCAGCTATATATAAATGTTAAGTTGTTCACATTGTTTTGTCCCCTTTTCCACAATAACCTTTCGCTGACGGCGACATGGAACAAAATTTTGGTTTCTCTGGATATCGTTCACCAATTTCAAAGGCGTGGCAGATCCCCTGCTAGGCTGGACCGGAGTTCAGCCACATCAGTTGATTTTGAGAAACTACACCCCTGGTTTATGAATATTGAATTATGCAATATGCTCTATTAATAGAACGGCCACTATAGAATGCTCGTTGCATAATCATTTTACTACATCATGATATGTATTTATAATCAATAACGTCACACTTTATGTAGCTTTGCGGCCCTTTTGTGTGACTGAGGCTGGGAATCATCACAGAAAACAATAATTTATTTGTATTTTGGAAGGAGAATTTTGAAGAGAAGTGAGTGCGATATAGTGTTATCTAATCTTAGCCCTAGAACCGTGCCTTAAACGGGTATCCGGGACTGTGGCTCTGGCTCCGCTGACCTGTTTTTGGTGTGGTGAGCTGGATAATTAATAACGAGGGGATTATCATGTAGTACACCTGCTCGTGACCAGAGCGGACATTTCCACTCTGAGCAGTCGCTATCTGTGACCAAAACACCAGCTTCATCAGACAGCGGCGCTCATTCACACACAAATTTCGGACAAAAAATACAAGAAATTAAGATGTAATTGTGTTCGGAGTCAATGTCAGCAGCAAATTGCAGTTAAACTACTGTTAAGTGGTTGCTTCCACACATATTCGAACACACATCTTCGCTATGCTCCGTACACACGCGGCACGTGACTGAAAGGTCTCCAGGTCAGAGGCCGTGGCCCATCTCTATGGTTCAGTCGGTCTGCCGGTCGGTGCCGCAGCGCCCCCTGTCGGCCCAGTCCGGGTCCCGGAGGCTCGGGCCCGGCCAGGCGAGACGAACCGCACTGTCACTGACCCTCTGCCGTGAACCGCTTCCGAATCGGCCTGTCCCGTCCTGCGCACCAGCCATGCCGGCCCGACTCGGCGCCGGCTCGGTCCGGCATCCCGGACAGAGGCGGCGGCGGGTCGGCGGCGGCAGCGGCGGCGGCGTGTGGGCCATCCGTTCCGCCGCGTGATCGGAGGCACGGCGATCGGCACACGGCGCAGCTAACGGGCCGACACCGGCGACCGACCAGCTGCTGCTGCTGCTGTCGGTCGGTGGCACGAGGCCGCCGCCACCACCGGCAGCCGCGCTCTCAGGTCAGACGACACGCACCAGGCATGGCCATATCGTGCTGCTGACCCGGTCACACAGTACTGACCTGGTCACACAGTACTGGCCCGGTCACACAGTACTGGCCCGGTCACACAGTACTGGCCCGGTCACACAGTACTGACCCGGTCACACAGTACTGACCCGGTCACACAGTACTAGTCAATTCTGACCTCCGCTCCCGCTCTACGCGACAAAACTCGGACCTGGCCCTTCCACGCGTGAGGACCGAGGCTGGCAAGCGCCGCTTTCTATAATCATGTTGTTAAAATACAATGGACCTGCCTCTGAGATCTCCTCAACCATGCCCCGCACTTCAAGACGAAAATCAAAAACATGCCTGCGACCGGAGTAGCCTGCGACTTATTGCGCTGAATTTGGCTGAATGTGTGTGTGTGTGTGTGTGTGTGTGTGTGTGTGTGTGTGTGTGTGTGTGTGTGTGTGTGGTGGTGTGTGTTGCTTGCGTGTGCGCGAGTATGAGCGAGTCATTTTAAAGCACTTTGATATTATGATTTGTGTATCGTGTTTCTCATTGCTCTGTATGTGGCCCCGGAATAGCCCGCTCCGGCGTGGATGGGGTCCAACGTCAAATACAAATACAAATACTGACCCGGTCACACAGTACTGACCCGGTCACACAGTACTGACCCGGTCACACAGTACTGACCTGGTCACACAGTACTGACCCGGTCACACAGTACTGACCCGGTCACAGTCACATGGCTGACCCGGTCACAGTCACACGACTGACATTGCCAGGCTGAAGGCGGAGCCTTGGTTCGGTTGTATACGCGTAGTAGCTATGTCTGATAATTTTCAGAGCCACTTAAAGAACTAACAAGGCACTACCCCCCCCCCCACAAACTGCGCCAGACGTTACTTTATATTCATAAATGTTAAGTATTATGCTTCATAATAATACATTCGGTCATCGTTGAAAATCAAGCAATGTGTTTTGAACTGAGAAACTAATCCTTGAATGGCACTCAGCGACATTGTTTAAGCTGTGTGACAATGCCACGTCGTTGCCTATGTTGTATGTTATTCCTGGTTGGTGTAGTGATTATTTCATTGCTTGTTTTGATGTAACTATGAGCTTAGCACGACTAAGCAGGGATCACTTCATAATAGGACTAGACTTGGCACGGCGCTCGGCACATCAAGATATGCATCGTGCAAGGCTCTGCTGCAGGAAGCAGCACTGTGCAATGTGCACTGTGCAGCGGTCACTGAACTTTAGCATGCATTGTAACGCAGCCGAGTCCACTCAGAAATCAATGTCAAGTTCTTACTTTTAATGTATCGTATCATTTGGTACCGTATGGGTTCAGCTCAATGTTTTCAAACGCGTATAAAGCAGTTGTTGGTAAACATAAGTTTAATCAACTTATATCTTTCAAAATGAAACTTTTCGACGCATCTTCATTTTGGTTCTTTAGTCATGCAGAAGAAGAAGTTTCGTCTGATGCTTCGTTTGACGCTTGTAATAATGAGGACCGAAGTGCACGATAAAAATACTCTGTCACACGAGTTAGAAGAGGTGGGGGTATCGTTAATAAAAAATGCAGTTCCGTTATTCGTTATTTCGTCACTCATAAAAGTAGTTACGTTGCTACTCCGTTAGCATACTTTGATACAAATGTACCAGAAGTTACCAAGTCCGTTACTCCGCTACCTTAGTGTAACCCTCACCAGTGAAGGGGTAGATGCCACCCCATCCCCTCTTTTTTAATTTGGAGTATTTATCTTGGATTCTTTATCAAAACGAATTGCATGATAACGTTCAGTACCCTACTTCAACAATTAGACAGTACTGCTAGAAAATCTAACAAACTTTACTGCCTAAACCCGTGACCCTATGACTGTTTCTCAAGGTCGTGTCAGACGCAACTGGGTCCGTAGTAATCGATGCTTGTAACTTGTGCACGTTTCCGAGTGTTTCTGTTGTTCAGGAGATATGAACATCGTGTTAACAGATTACATGTGGGCTTCCACTGAGATATGACCCCTTCGGTTGACAGTCAGGGTCACATCGATGTCACTGACCTCCGATGACCTGAGTTGCCTTTTTGGCTTCTGGCAGTTTCTAAGGCATTTTGTAACGCCGATTTCAAATTTGGCACCCATTCTACATAATAATATGTTCCACTGGGGTCATATTCTTACACAGGTCAACCAAGGTCACTGACCTCAAATGATCTAAGATGAGATCCGCTCGGTAAGCTATCGGTGTTGTATGCTACTTCTATTTTCCCCGATATTGATACATGTCCTGTTCACACCGGCCAATTATCTCAACACAAAATTAAAAGTGTAACGAAGTAACGGAATTGCTTATAAAGTAACTTAAGTTAATTGATCTGTTAACTGTTTTGAAAAGTAGCGAGATCGTTACTCCGTTACTGAGAAAAGAAGTTTTGTTAGTAACGGAGTAACAGAGTAACGGAAGCTGCCCACCACTGCCAGTTAGCTACAACTGGTTATATTATTCAGCAAAACTTTAAGGTTATGTTACTTTTACTCAGGTATTAAGTGATTTTTATATTCTTCGAAGTCTTCGGTTATCATTTTGTTCAGCTTTTACGAATCATGCAACATACCTATATGCAAATGATGTCACTTTGAACTGAGCAAGTTTAACCTTCGGGAAGCGTGTATTAACCAGCTAGCTTAGGTAAGATGTAGCTTGACTAGCTACTTGCGTGGTACAATACCATTGCTGGTGTCACTTCTCTTGCTTTCACTTTCTAGGCTATTCAGCACCATGTATCAGATTGTCCGACTCAGTTTCCTTATTAGCAGTTTCTAACTCATTACCGAGATGTGGATCTCAAACTGCATAAGAAAATGCGCAGGTTTCTGGCACAAACTGTACCAATAGAGCCTTTGTTTCCATTGCTGCGCGTATGACAACACGCAATACCCGTTTTCCGATTGTACGCACTGGAAAACAAACACGCGGCGTGGAGCCAGCAGTTTGCCTTATGTAACCTGCTGCCAGGAAAGTGAGTGCTCTGCTGCTGTCAGCCAGGAAGCGGCCACTTTCTACCGGCCCGGCGCGCCGGTGCACTGACATGTCGTCAGCAGAGAGGCCGGTCGGGAAGCGGGGGGACGCCCGGTGCCGCAACGGACGGTGACCTGCAGCTCCTCGGCGAGCGGCCCCCGAGCGACACTCTCCACCATCGAGCGACACTCACCGCCACCACCGACACGCCGGCCTGTGCCCGCTCGTGACTCGAACACACAGTCGGAACGCAAATAGAAAGCTCGTGGCAGCGCGACGGAGCGGCTTTACTACGTAGGTAGGAGCTGGCCGCCGTGAGGCTCCGTGGGTGACGCAGGGGGCGCGCAGCAGTGGGTGAAACGTGCCAGCTGAGCGAGGCTGCTGACCGTGCAGCCGGCAGCTTAGTTACGTTGATCGCCGGCTGCCATCCCAGTGACGTCATGACACGGAAGAGTAGAGTCGTGACTGCGAGCCGCATGACGCCCCTGCAGTGTTGCAGCACGCCCCCAGACAACGGTAGAGATCGGCACATACACGTGAGCGCTCGAAAGCGGGGGAACGGGGTACGCGTCCCCAAATGGGACCGCGTCCCCACCAACATTTTGGATTTTAACCATTACGCCTATGGGTGGTTTGCATGGAATAGTCGACTCCAAAGTGCCCTTCGTCCCTCTTATTTTTCGGAAGGTGGCACGCTTTTGCACATACCCTCAACAACACACACACCAAACACACATGTAAAACATAACAACCAAAGTATTCGTTGAGACGTGACATCAAGTGGCGTGGCATTGTTTGTGATTGTTGCTGTAACATCATCACACATTATTAATGTGTCGTCATCCATTGCCCACTGTATTGAGTGTTCTGTTATGTTCTACATATTTGTTGTGACTTCATCTGCTCATGTGTTGGCAGGGCTCGCCTCGTCACAGAAATACTATGGCAAGGAGCTGGGGAAGATCAAGACGCTGGAGCATGGCGTGAGGGGTACAGTCTACGCCGTGGACTCGAGGACACTGTACATCCGCAACTTCAACTATGATGGACAGGGCCCAGGTCAGTCGCACGAGGCAGCCGTTTGGGAGGGGCTCTGCACTAACTGCAGTCACTTGAGCCCCCGATATAGTAACGTTGCTGGTTGCTGGTTGCTCATCGGTGATTGAAAGCTTTACTTTTACAAATTATGTCATTGTAGGGCATTTATGGTATCATCAGGTAATGTGGGTGCGTAACACCTTTATTAAAATAATTAAAAGTAATGTTGATGTCTAAATTGATGAAAACGTAACTTTGACATAC
Organism: Semibalanus balanoides; assembly: GCA_014673585.1. Taxonomy (NCBI): domain Eukaryota; kingdom Metazoa; phylum Arthropoda; class Thecostraca; order Balanomorpha; family Balanidae; genus Semibalanus; species Semibalanus balanoides. The sequence continues at coordinate 13,199 of VOPJ01001444.1, forward strand.
CAGCTCCAAGCAGACTATGACAGACAAACTATACCTTTCGTAACACTAAGCTGAAATGTAGGTGCACTGTGCAGACTGCTTTTATCTTGCGCCACTTATGAATAAATTTACATATGATATCGTTCATTTGCTCCCAATTTCTGCTTTTCTCAGCAGCAACAGTCAAACGCAACGCAACTGTTAACACGGTTGCACTAAAACAATTTGACGCAGAGCCACAGGGCACCGCTACATAAATGGCTGGGAAAATAACCTCCGAGTTAGCGAATTGTCATGCTTCAGTTGCTGGTCCTGAGAACCTATGCAATGCCGTACTTTCTCAGGAACATTGCAATCAAAGTTGGCACTAGGGCAGGTACAGGTGGCGTGAAAATGCTGTGGCTATCGCAGTGCGAAGTATGGGCTGCTGTTTATAGGGCTACTAAACGTAACGTCACGGGCATAGCAAGGCATTGACTGCTGACTAACTTAAATTGCTATAGGCAAAGTTTTCAGTCTGCATTGTACGTGAAGAGTTGTAAATTAACCAAACATATTTTATATCCACCTTTGCAATTAATTCAGATTTTATCTGACGCCAAACTGCGGTCCCTTATAAAGGAAGTGGGCTTTCTCTTTTGGAATTTCAAATGTATTTCTTCACGGTAAGAAGCTATTGGTTTGATTATCGAATACGATAAAATAAACGTCTGGAGCCCCATTAGTTGAACTTTTAACTTACATTCTATTTTGGATATTATTTTGTTTCAATATCCATAAACGATCGCCTTATAAACAGAGCAAAGAAGATGTTATCTAGAATGGCGCACCTAAGACAATAAAACTCCCGTACCAACAATGTTTGATGTAAACCGAGGCTCTGTTCGGCAGCTCCTATCAGCGCACACCAGCTGTTTTCTAAACTGGCCAGCGCTAACGATACATGCTAGCAGTGTGAACATTAGGGCAATGCTTCTAATAGCGAAAGCCTCTCTGGAGCCTACCGATAATTGTATTATTTTGCACTGATTTTGGAGCCTTAGGAATATTTCAGCAACTGGAGGGAATCTGGAGAAATGAAGTATATGGATATTTTGTGTAATGTTCTATAGACCAGTGCCAACAACTCAACATGAGTGATGCGAGTAGGCACACTTCCTTAAACGGTCAGTGTTGTAACTCCTTCCTAAATCAGAGCTGAAAAATCAGTTTTCAATTAAAACGCCGATGTAACATCATCAAAGTGTTAACAAGAGCTGTTTCCGAGTGTTTATTGCAGCACTGGGATAAACCCACCGAAGTCCATTAACATTAGCGTCTGTGGAAACTACTCAAAGTCCATGATGTCCACACTTAATAGCCCTACTGCTGAGAGCACATGAGTCAACTGTAAGTGATAGCCACTGGGAAAGAAGTCAGCTTCATCACTATTGTGAGTCTCTCAGTGGAGGGTGCATGTCATATCTCTGTCATATCTGACTTACAATATTAGGTCGTCTCTAATATGGCGAGCTACACATAAATGAAAATTTCGCATGGAAGGTCTACCGCAATGACAACACATGTGGTCGATTACAGCAACGCTTATTTCCACCGCATGAGTCGAGTTCAGTGACGAATAGTCTCCCAGGGATCGTTAGCAATAATGGGTTTGCTCCATTGCGACAGATCAGTGACAAAGACTCAGCGACAGTGACAGAGCAAAGACAGTGACTCAGCGACAGTGACAGATCAGTGACAGTGACAGATCAGTGATAGTGACTCAGCGACAGTGACAGATCAGTGACAGTGACTCAGCGACAGTGACAGAGCAGTGACAGTGACTCAGCGACAGTGACAGATCAGTGACAGTGACAGATCAGTGACAGTGACAGATCAGTGACAGTGACAGATCAGTGACAGTGACAGATCAGTGACAGTGACAGACCAGTGTCAGTGACTCAGTTACAGTGACATATCAGTGACAGTGACAGATCAGTGACAGTGACAGAGCAGTGACAGTGGCTCTGAGACGGTCAGCAGTTCTGATTTACTCGACAGTAGACCTTCCTGAGACTACAAGGGTGGTCCCGAGCTCTGCCGTTTAGTCATGGCTCTCGGGGTCACCACGCTGTAACAGGCTTCCGGATCCCATGGAATCCGAGATTCCATGGAATCTCGGAGGCCGGTGTCGAGGCTGCAGCCTCGGGTGCGCCGTGTGTAACAGTCAGCGACTGTGACTACTGACACGAATTGTCAGCCGGGTCAGGCCGTAATTATCCCTATCTGACCGCAAATTACAATACATCTATGATTAGATCGGTCCATTAAACCCGTGCTTTCCCACCATTGCGGTGGCTGACTGACGTGTATCCTGTTTGTGGTGTGGGTTAATTGATGGTCATGTTGATCTTGTCACTCCGCCTGCAGCGGAGGAGCACCAGCCCGTAAAACCAGCGCGGTGTCCGAGCTCCGATCGAAACAATGAAGCGATAGGGGTTAACCGTTTCCCAACGCTTTGCTCTATCCATCGACACGCTACCGATTACCCTGGTGTCGTGTAAAACACCATCACCAATTATGCTATCTGTTGAGTGTTGTTGGGCTACTACTTGTATGATGGCTTAAGAGTTAAGAAAGTCAGGAATTCGGCGAATATACATTGTGTTATGGCAACAAAGCTCTGAATGATACCTTAAGCCGCAATACAGAATAGTTGCTATTATGGCTTATGATGTAAAGATGTTGGCTAGCAATGGCGGAACTCCGTATCGTCCAATATGTAAATGCCTCATACACATTACTCATTATAGCATTATGTCGAATGCGGTTCCGATATTTAATCTCTGAGCTCGTCATTTTAGACCGGACGCCGGCTGATATGCCGACGGGAGGCCGTTGACCGGGCTGTCCCTGTCACTCTGCGGCTGTCGGTCTGGTCACCCCGGCTCACTTTCGCTGACGATACCGCGTGCCTGTGTTCCAGACGCCTTTTTCTTCGTCGGAACCGGAACTCAGCCGTCCAACTCCGGCTACAAGGTCCCCGACGAGAACGGCAGGTCAGTACACACTGCGAGCTGTACGACGATGAGTGGCGATACCATATCTTTATTCAGTGACAGCTCTGGACACTGCTACAGTATTTTGTACACCGAATTTTAAAAACCAGCAATGTGCGGAAGCATTTTTTTTACTAGCGGTGTTTATTCGCAAAATGACTTATCGGTTCCAATGTTAGCGTTGCTTTAAAGAACAAGAAGCACAAGCTATGAAGCTAGTGGACTGGCCCAATGCAATGGACGAGCGAATCGATTTTAGCGCATCATTGCGTACAGACCGACCTGTGATCCATGACGCTGCCAGATTTAGTAACTAGTATGACGGTATGCTAAATTGAACGAATGGACTCTATAGATATGCTAAATTGGTATGCTAAATTGAACGAATTACCAATTTTGCATCATTAACTAGTTACGAGCTCAATTCATGTTTCCATAACTATTGAATAGTGATAATATCGCCTAAATCAGGAACTAATTCCTTGGAATATATTGTTTACTAAAACTTGCATACCAAAACATTGTAAACATTTCACAGATAGACTCAGAATCTTCTCAGCGCAATAATGCTTCAGAAAACGGCTATTATGAAGGTCTATTTTATCGTCACTAAAGGCTCAGTTCTTGAGACTGTTTCGCAACGGTTGCGTTCAACTCGGACCACAGCCGTTCATTCCTTCAGTGTTCAGAGGCCGTGACTGACAGACGTCAGATCAGCTTCACTAGACAGTAGACACTGTCCCGGGCACGGCTGGGGTGTGACGCCCGCCCGCCGCGCGTGGGTGGGGTCGGGCCGTCGGCGGTGTGTTGGCCAACCGGGTGTCCAAACGACCGCCTGCTGACAGCCGCCGGCGGCAGTCTGGCCGGCAGACTGATGGGCGGGACTGACGACTGACTCAGCAGCTGGCCGGTCTCAGGTGTGGTGTGTACGATTGGTGGTGGTGTCATGATTAGTGACGGACAATACGCGTGAAGGTCGCATGACGCCGCGCTGTTAATACGTAAATTATGTGCGTTCACCAGGTAATGTTTAGCCTCCTATTGACATCACATTGCTTCGAAATAATTGCATACGTAGCAATTGTCGCCATGCTACACATGACTGTGTAGGTTTAGCGGAGCTACTGATTACCAGCTAGGTGGATCGACGGCTTGCTATCATAAGTTTTTTCAATATTCTGAAAACTTGAAATGTTGTTGTACACTATATCGTTAAAATTAAAAGCCACCAGCGAATATTATATTGGTGCCATGCCATTGCCGTTGCCGACGGGTGTGCGTCATTTTTCAGGACAGTGCCGCTGAAGGCTTACCGCAACAAGGACATCACGCTGACGCTGCCCAGCGGCGTCACCATGGATAAGGTCCAGTGGGTGTCAGTCTGGTGCAAGGCCTACTCGGTAAGTGTGACGAGAACATCCTGGCGGAGCTCGGTGGGGATACTCCATAAAACGTCCATTCACTGGAACTAAAGTGTTAAGTGATACATAATATGAAAAATCGGTCTTATCAAGCCTCATAAGATATTTATTATTATTTGAGTCTTTTGCTAGTTGGTGCAGTTGTATAAAGTTTTGTGCGACCTTAGTTGTGGCCCAAGGAAACATACAAATACAAATAACTTTCGGTGACTTCCATACTTTAAACGTTGATCAGCTTTCTGCCATGCTTGACACATGTGCTGTCAGATGCAGAACTGTGATATACCTCGCAGACCCCATTCCATATCACGTCATCTCATGGGACACTGCGTAATAAACCTCATGTCATCTCATAGGACACTTTGCTGTTCAACCTCACGTCATCTCATGGGACACTGCGTAATAAACCCCACGTCATCTCATGGGACACTGCGTAATAAACCCCACGTCATCTCATGGGACACTGTGCGGTCACATATCCGTCGGCGGAAGTCTAACAGCGCGTCTGTTCAGTGGAGTTCGGTCAGGGGCGCAGGACTGACCTTGTCCTGAGGACTGACCTTGTCCGGAGGACCGGCCGTCATCTGATCGAGGCCGGGGCGGGGCGGGGTGGCGGGCTAACCTTGACCTCTCCTCCTCATCCCACGCGGCCGGCCAGCTGTCTGGTGGCTGGGGTGACTGGGAGGGGCCAGCTGACCTCCCACCTGCCACCGTGACCTCGTGTGGAGGCCGGGGCTCCCCGGAGTTCCCCTGAGCAGTGACAGTGCGCCGGACAGTGGCCGCCGGGGGATAGGATGACTCGTCAGATCGCCGACGAGACTGAGACGCACTGTGATGTCTGCGTGAGATAACATTGACATGCAGTGGGAGGCGTTATGTATGCCCACGCGGTGCGTGCTGTGGAATGACGGAAGGCATGTCCTCCGAACTGGGACAAGGTTACCGCTCTGTCATCTCCGTCGGAGCGTCTCATTGTCAAGACGAGATGGAGATGTTATCCGGCCGGAATAATTTTATAGTTGTTAACGCGAGCCGTTGAGTGAGCAGTATACTTCCGCGACCCCGACAGACGCACGGTCCATGTCTGGACACTGACAACCTGACGCCCCCGTTCGCCTGCCATCGCCACCCGGCGCCCTGCTGACCCGGTGCGGTGCGGCCGTGCCCACAGGTGGACTTCGGTAACGTGATCCTGCCACGTCCCGTCACCGACTATCCGCGGCCGGAGCGGCTCGGACGGATGGTCACCCTCGACCACGACGTCGCCTCCGGCGATGTGGTGGCGGTGGACGCGCAGACGCTGCTCGTGCCCGACTTCACCTATGACGGCCAGGGCCCAGGTGAGTGGGCCGGCCGCCGCCGCCGCCTCCGCTACTGACTCGATCGCCAGCCCTCGGACACCACGTGACCCGACCTGACCCGACCAGACCGGGACCAGCCGGGACCAGACCGGGACGTCGTTAGTCAGTGGTCACTGGGCCGAGTGAGCAGAGGTGGGAGTCTGTTGCTGACGATGTCTGCCACCCACGTCACACCGACTGCCGTTCGCGAGTGACGAGGTNCCCCCCCCCCCCGGCCCGAGGAAGGTGGCGCCGAGGACCGGCCCGGCGCGGGTTAACAATACAAAATGAGCAATTCTTCAATGTTACGCTGATGATTGGTGCTTTAGTGCGCTCCGACAGAGAACCGGGGTCCAAGAATTGCTTTGAAGCCAGGTTGCAGAGTGAAACAAATGTAAGTGTAAAATTTAGACTTAAAAAATAACTATACCTATAGAGTGAAAAATTCCGCCTAAAGAAGATCATATGATGTACTTGTTTCTTTTCTTCAAAACTCAACCATCAAAATCAGCTATAGCCTACAACCAATGGCAATACTTCAAAGGTATGATTCATCTCTCGTATAAGCAAAAGTGAAATAGTAACCAAAGGTCAAGGTCAAGATCAGGTCAAATAAGGTCACCATTGGCGCAACGCATGTTTTAAAGGTTGTTTTACAAGTATAACTCGATAGTAGTGGCCATTTGCACAACCCAAAATTATAAAAGGTCAGGGTCAGGTCACATAAGGTCCAAATGTAAAATTTATCAAAATAAATAAATAAATGAATATTTATAAACCAGTTTTGTCTCAGAAATGCAGTGCTGGCATTAATTTATCTATATCTGGTCAATAAAAAACGTACTTTCAAAAAATGGTATGCGTTACTCATACTAAGGAATGCATCAGTCAGTCAAAAATAATGATACTGCTTTGACATTTTGCTTGGGTCCATGTGTTCTCAATATTTTGTAAAAATATTTGAAGCCGTTGATTTTCAGGGCGTTTAAAAAATGGGGGTCAAACAAAAATGTGTAAAAGTCCGAGAGAGCGATTTTCTAGCCCTTTGCATATTATATCTTTTGATGGTTTTGTATTGCATTTAGCGCTATAAATGGCCTTTTCATTTTATTTTTTAATAAATTTAGTCCGAATGTTTTGTGTGGATGGCTTTCCGAGGTCAGGACCCGCGCTAAGCAGAGCTTGTTGCAATGGTCCTGACCTCACCACCCGATCGCGCAATTCCTGTTGGCCGGCAGAATTTAGAGACGAAAGTTTAAATTGACGAAAGTTTTACGTGCCCGACATACCTGGACACGGTCCGCCCCGCTCACTGACGTCACCTGGCCATGAGTTGACGCTGCACCGACCGCAGGCCATCCCAGTCAGGAGCAAATAGGAGCGCCGAAGCGACCTCCGAACCCAGGGCCTGCCAGTACGGGATAGGTCAGAAGTCCAGCGCTCTCCCACTGAGCTACAGGGGCGGACAAGGCCTTTGTACTGCCTGTTGAAGTTAATCTGATTTTTGCGTCAAACTCGTATGTTGTGACGTCACTAAATGTGATATAATTGTATTGTTTCGACGAAATTGATTTATTTGTGCCCGTCAAACTGATGTAAGACAAGGTACCTTAGGTTTCACATTGATAGCTCTGTTCGTTTTCAGCTATTGCGAAAATCCCTCAAGGGGAGGGCGTTACCCCCCCCCCCCCAGCCAATGGCGGGTTAAGCTGTCATTTATCGCCGACTCACGAGACATTCACAACTGCGCTACAAACATAAATCACTTTCCTCATGGATAGGTTTCATCACCAAGGATATCAACAAAGAGAAATGCTAAAACTCGCTACTCACGCGCAGCGCCTTTTCACTCACTCAGGAAGTAACCCGGCTTATCTCGCCTGCACCATAAAAACCGCCGGCCGACAAGCATGTCGAGAGAACGCCGCACGTCTGTATCGCTATCTTTCCCTGACCAGGAAGTCTCGGCCGGCACCGGCGCTGACAGCCAAATGTCCGCCTGTCTGCAACATTTGCAGAGGGCGGCAGAAATAACAGCGGCGCGGTGGTCAGCGGCGGCAGTGGGCGCTCTGAGTCAGCCGCGCTGTGATTCACACACGTCACCAGCTACCGATCGGGAACGGATGACGTGAAAACATCAACACAAACTCACCGCCTACAAGTTTCTGGAAACCTTTCAGTTCATGCTAGGAAAAATACAAATTAAGCATGTATTCATCAAAAGATATCAGACCAGCAGCCGTCAGAATCTATCAATGAATGCAAACCTGATTGGTGACATTTTTTCATCGTGAACCGAGAAGCTTCCGCAATTCTCTAGCGATTTATCGTCGATTTTTTCAGCTGTGTAGGAAGATCCCTGCAGCAGTAGCCAGGCCGTCCTGCATCTCCGCCAGCGGCGGTAGGTGCGATCGACAGGCGTTTGTTGTTGCCTGCCACGTCTGACTGTGCAACACTGCTCCGCTCGGTGGGTGGCCGGGCCGAGCCGAACCGGAGCCGAGCCGGGCCGAGCAGGACCGGAACCCGACCGGCAAACCGAGCCGAGGCCGAGGCCCGGGCCGGAACCGAGCCGGAACCGAGCCGGGCCGAAGCCCGAAGCCGACGGCGAGCCGAGCGCCGGCCCGAGCCGGGCCGAGCCGGGCCGAGCCGGGCCGAGCCGAGCCCGGGCCGAGCCGAAGCCGAGCCGAGCCGGAGCCGAGCCGAGCCGAGCCGGGGCGGCGCCGGGCCTGGGGCGGGGCCGGGGCCGGGCCGAGCCACAGGGGCCGGGACCGGGCATTGGGCGCGGGGCCGGGCCAGGGGCCGGGGCCGGCGAGCCCGGGGCCGGGGCCCGGGCGAGCGGCGAGCCGAGCCGAGCCGGAGCCGCGGCGGGCGGCCGGGCCGGAGCCGGATATGCCGAGCCGAGCCGAGCACCGAGCCGAACCCAGCCGAGCGGCAGCACGGAGCCGAGCCGAGCCGAGCCGCGCCGAAGCCGAGACCGAGCCGAGCCGAGCCGGGCCGGGCGGGGCGGGCCGGGGCCGGGGCCCCAGGCCTCCTAAGGGGCCGAGCGGCCGGGGCCGGGGCAGGGGCCGGGGCTCCGGGGCCGGGGCCGGGGCCGGGGCCGGGCGGGGCCGGGGCCGGGCGGGCCGAGCCGAGCCCGGGCCGACGGGACCGCCGCAGCCGGGCCGAGCGGGCCGAGCCGGGCCGAGCCGGGCCCGAGCCGGGCCGCCGGGCGAGCGGGGCCGAGCCGGGGCCGGGCGCCCACGCCTTACCGTGCCGCACCATCGAAAGTCGGAATTCAGACAGACAACCGCCTGTGGGTACCGTTCTCTCTCAGCACAAAACAGGGGAAAAGCTTGGCATTAGCCTTGGTCAGGAATGTCATAGATAATGGAGAACCAGTACGCGTCGAGGCTGGCCTTGCAAATGTACAGGTTAACGGTTTGGCCAGAAATGACAGAGACACGGTTTAGGCAGAGACGTTAGAGACACGGCTTCACTACGAACTGTGCGAGCCCTGCGGGGACCACTCGGCCTCTCGGCCTCGACCTCGCCGGTGGAGGCCGGATACGGTCACCGAGCTGCGTTCTTGGCCGCTCCAGCCGTACCGCGTCCGCCCTGTAGACCGAAGCGTATTGCGTGTGCCAGGACACATGTGCTAACCCGAGACAAGGATAGAGCCATCCCTCGGATGGGTCCCCAGACGGGGTATCCGCACTCACCTTACATAGACCTACCATGATCGTATATGTCACCCGACAAATATAACGATTCAAGAGAGTCGACGCGACGGGTCCCAATCACGCTCGCTGCGCAGAAACTAGCCGCAAGTGCACAACGTTCACCCATGTTGCGGTACGATCTAGCAGACGAGTCCAGAGCGGATCAGAGCGAGGTCCCAGAAACGCGAAGAAACCCCATCGTGGTGATGCCCGGGCAGGTCTTCATGACACGGCAGTTCCCACGTACGCGGGTCCGATCTCCCTAGACTCGGGTTCAGCACGGGTCCCAAGACGGGTTCTCACGACGTGGCTTTAGACGAGCGTTCCGATTGACGTGGGTTCACAGACGCGGTTTTCTCCCAACGCACGGTAGTTCAGACGGTTGTTCCAGGACGGGAATTCCACAGGCATTTCGCGGTTTTCCAGAACCTTGGGGTATTTACCAGCGCACGGGTTCATGACGGTTCTTTACGACCGTTGAGTTTCCATGACTTGGTATATCCAGTAACGGTGTTCCTCAGAGTGCGGTTCTTCAAGACTGTCACAACGTGGTGGCTTCCAGCCACGGGTTCCTCCAAGGGAACGGTCGTTCCTCCGTCGGGTTCCACCGATTCGGGTTCCCACGACACGGGTTTCCAGACCGGGTTTCCCACTGAACTATATCCAGCAAGGTCAATCCGAAGACAGAGGTTCCAGTACGGGTTCCAGACGGGTTCTAGACGCGTTCCAGACGGGTTCCATGACTGCCAGACGCAGATTGAGTCGGAAGTCACGATGTTTCCAGACGGTATTCAGAGTAATTCGGTACACCTAGCGTTCAGACGGTTCCAGACGAGGTTTTCAGACTTGCAGGCGTTCCTCATGACGTTTGCGGTTCCATAGGGGTTCCAGACGGGTTCCAGATCGCGGGTTCCCAGACGGGTCCCAGACGGGTCCCAGACGGGTCCCAGACGGGTCCCAGACGGGTCCCAGACGGGTCCCAGACGGGTCCCAGAGCGGATCCATAGCGGGTTCAGAGCGGGTCCAGGGAGGATCTCAGGCGGGACCCGGGTGGGTCCAGACGGGTCCCGAGCGGGCCTAAGGAGGGTCTCAGGAGGGTCTGCTGCCCGCCGACTCCAGAGTGTGCGGTGATTCGGTCGAAATACCAATAGATAGCAGTCACAGTCGTCGTCTGGATTGATAACGGAGCCAAGCAGCCAGCAGATTCTGTAAGAGTAGGCTCTCCTCGCCCAACTGATAACCACAACTAAATAGCAACGTTACAGTGCTTATTGATCGATGTTGTAAATGTGATGCACTATGTTTGATCGTTTATGTGTGTGTATAAAAGATGTGTGGAGACGTAACAAATAGACGTGTGCTTTCCCACAATTCAGTGTGAGAAAATTACTAACGAGGCATTGCAAATATCTCGATGAACATCCGTAAAGAGCAACAACATTGTATGACGTACTTGCAAGACAAGGTTTGAAAACGGAAGAAGCGCGTCCATGTAAAGATCCTGTTCTTTGTGTCGACGTCAACACAAGTTTTACGAGCGCAAATGATACGCAAAGCCCTTCGCCTGAAGTCATAAAATTGCTCAGAGTTGGAATCCCACATTTCAACAGTCCGGACAGCTATGTTAACCCCGGCTTTAAAATGAGCCGGCTGAGATCATTTCGTTTGATATTTACGAGGCATGCCTACGAGCAGGGTGAATAAAGATGGAGCAAAAATAGGTACATACATATTACATACATAACATGGCATGGTTTCCGCATACGGAAGACAAGCACATCAAGCCTGATGCTGAGAGCATACCGCACTAACTGTGGCCGTTTTCTGCTGAGACCCGACGACATTCGAGCGAAAACAACGGCCGGAACCTCCCCCTCCTCAGACACGGACATTGGACCGCCAGCCACCAGACATATACCGCCAGCCACATGACATGGACCACCAGCCACGTGGGCGAGGACCACCAGCCACATGACAAGGACCACCAGCCACGTGACAAGGGACCACCGCCCACAATGACAAGGACGCCCAGCCACCAGACATATCCGCCAGCCCACATGACAAGGACCGGGCCAGCCACCAGACATATACCGCCAGCCGACATGGACAGAGGACGCAGCCACGTGGCGAGGACCACCAGCACATGACATAAGGACCCACGAAGCCCTGTGACAAGAGACCACCAGCACATGACAAGGACAGCCAGCCTTGCCGCAGCCACGAAACTCAAGGACACCACAATTCCCGTCCCCAGCCTGTCCGCACTCAGAGTCGAGGCCCGGGTCCAGCTGGCGGGTGGCATGCCAACACGGCGCGGATATGTGTGTCAGCTTTCAACAGCGCGTGCCACCTCACTGCGGCCACCACTCCAACACCCCCCGCCCCCCCGCACAGCCGCAGCGACCGCCGCCGTGGCCGCCGCGACCGCCCATGCCGCCCCCGCGCCGCCGCCGCCATCGAGGAACCGGAAGCGCTGATACAGCGCTGAGCACGTCTCGGTTGCTGCCTAGGCACACACGGTCGGTAGCCGTGCTGTGTGTTGTGTCTAGTGCTGCGGATGGATGCACCATGCCCGGGTGCACGGTTGCACACCGATGCTGCACGGGCCAGAGAGTGAGTCAGTGCAGCATGGGAGATAAGCGACGGGTGGAACATGGTTTGTGCCGCCAACGTGAATGCGAAATGTCGGGTTGATGTCATCACCCTCGTTTGACATCTGGCAGCCATGAAGTATGTATCAGGGGCCTTTAAATCATCATCTCCGCTATTACGTAACATAGAACATCGGTCATCGAAACATAAAACGTTGTAATTTAAATGCATTTAACATCATGAATGTCCTGCCGTCGGGCTGAACATAGGGCACGGAGGAACAACACCCAATCTGCAGAAAAACCAGTGTCGATGCCTGCCTGCCCGCCGCCCGGCAGATCTATAACCGAGGCCAGGCCGCGCGCGTCGGCTCCGATAGTCCCGATAGACACGACCGACGACAGCGCGTGACAAACAGCGCTCGCCCCCGTCCCTGGAGACCTCGCGCGACAAACAGCAATCATCGGACCCGTCCTTCGAGTGACACGGGCCCGGGTGGCGGGGTCAGTGACCCCACCCAACCCCGCCCTGCCCCGCCCCGCCAGAAGCGACCTTCTGCTCGACGCGACCCCCTACTACGCTGCCGGGTCATGCCATCGACAGGCTCTCTTGTATCACGACATGGCACCACCATGTATCACCGCTGCATCTTCCCGCCCATCGACACAGTGCGTGTCTAGTTGTCCTCCTGCGTACGTCCGGTCTCTCCACCTCCCAACACACACCGCCGTCCCCGACACACCCGCTACCGTCGCTACCGTCGCTACCGTCACTACCGTCGCTACCGTCGCTACCGTCGCTACCGTCGCTGCCGTCGCTACCGTCGCTGCCGCCGCTGCCGTCGCTGCCGCCGATCCCGCCGCCGCCGCGCCCACCTCGGGCGGCGGCGGCGGCGGCAGTGACAGACGTCCTCCACGAGCCGTCGGGCGCCGGACGACGGTGCCGTTGCCAAACGGCGCCCTGTGACGGCGCCAGACCGCTCCTCTCGAGACCAGCGCCCTGTGACGGCGCAGACCGCTCCTCTCGAGACCAGCGCCCTGTGACGGCGCCAGACCGCTCCTCTCGAGACCGGCGCCCTGTGATGGCGCCAGACCGCTCCCGAGACCGGCGCCGCGCCGCTCAGACTCACAGCTCACGGAAAAATGCACTACAAATCACCAAAAAATAGTGCGTAATGTTAAATATCATGCCACAGTACAATAAGCAAGGCGAATAAGTTATTTGCCAACTGAAAACTTCGATGAATTGGAGGCCCATGGGCTTTGAATCCGTAACTGATATTCACCCTGGTTTCTGCAGCATGATTTCAAACGTTTCTTCCGTCGTGCAGCAAGTTAGAGTCGACTTATTCCCTCCGCGCTCGGCCACCAGCCCGAGACGGTACTGGCTGCCAAGCGCCGCACACGACCGGGAGGGCACCCCTAGGCCCTCTCTCTCTCTAAGTCTCCACCATACTGCAGCAGACAGCGGCAGACAGACAGCTAGACAGACAGACAGCCAGACAGCCACAGCCAGACAGCCAGACAGCCAGACAGCCAGACAGCCAGACAGCCAGACAGCCAGACAGCCAGACAGCCGCAGCCAGCGCCGGGGCGGCGGAGTCAGAGAACATGCATGGGATCAGGCTAATTCTGTCAGAATCATGCTATTTTAGCTCAAAATGAATGGGAAGCCGAAATGAAAATGGGGAAGACCCATCGCGAAGGGATCGCCAGCGGTTATTTATAGATAGTGAGAGGGTGGAAGAGGCAGTAGTTATTAAAAGATCCTGAGTAAAAGAGGCCGTGGTTATTCATAGATAGTGAGTGAAAGAAGCAGTGGATTTTCATGGATAGCGGGTGAAAGGTGGCGTTTAGGAAGTTGTTCCAGGGACACAGGAATAGCCACGTGAGCCGGTATATTGGACACCAGTGAAGCCTACGGACCTCCCCATTAGCGTTGCAGAATTCTGGTCCGAGTCCCAGTGCTGGGACCAAAACCGGTCACGGCCGTGACTGAAGCTGTGACTGGTCAGGCCTCCGCCATAGGCTTAGCCTTGCAGCACCCTGACTGTAGCTGTGACTGGCTAGGCCAGCGCCATAGGGTTAACATTGTAGCACCGTGACTGTAGCTGTGACTGGCTAGGCCAGCGCCATAGGGTTAGCATTGCAGCACCCTGACTGTAGCTGTGACTGGCTAGGCCAGCGCCATAGGGTTAACATTGTAGCACCGTGACTAAAGCATTGATTTGCTAGCTCATTACGTGGCCGTGACTAGGCTGTGACCAGATATTTAGGATTTTCTGCATACCTCTACTCCCTATACAATTGTATTACCAAGTGTACAGCCCACAAGCTATGTATCCCCACAAACTATGTATCTGAGCTGTCCGTAGCTCACCGGGGAAATTCCCCGCTTTCCTCAGTGGTGGCTACTGGCTACACCTACGCATGCCAGGGTGATAGAGACATAACGGATGTAGTGTTCGGCTGCATAGTCACACTGGGGGCTCATATGGGCAGGCGCGGATCCAGGGGGCGCTTGGGCGCCCCCCCCCCCTCCCTCCCTGAGCCGGGTTTTTTCCTATGGTGCGCCCGTATGGCGCGCCCGGAGGGCACAACTTTGTGTATTGCACCCTCTCCCCCTCCCTGACCGAAATCCTGGATCCACGCCTGATGGGGGCACCTGAGAACCATTAACGGCTCATATGGGTGCACCTGAGTACCATTAACGCGCAGGTGCTGAGTGACAGGCAATAATCGATCAGTAGACCACTCACTAGATTGGGTACTGGCCACTGGGCAGGCCAAACTGAGATGCAAACAAGATGAGGTAGCACACTGCTAACAACATGGCACACGTATATTGTATAAGATACAACCTCAAGTTTGTAATGCATATTGCATGCATAGGAAGATACGGTTACAAAAAAATGAATCCATCTTTGCTACAGCGTGGGCCCATGGAGGCACCATTTTCTGACCTTTAGATTTCCTTAGCAAACATATTACTCAAAACAACGAAGTCACATTTTCTTTGGCAAAAGTTAGGTAATACACCATATTTGATCGATAACTGGTTGCTTTTGTTTAGGTTTTGCTTTGTTTTACCTATGCTTTTAGTAAGTGGTGTTACTAAATAGTTACATAATCTTTCACCTGTCCTCCTCTCAGCACGTGCCCTGTCCTGCTCTCCTTAAGTCAAAATACGTTATACACAAGATATCAAACCCAAAACTCAAATGAACAAATATAAAATTGTTAAATAAAAGTGAATATTTGTGTGCGTTTAGGGGTGATGAGGCTTTAACTGATATGACGTCACCTATCATCGGGCGCCGCCTGATCGGTGTCATAATACAGATACAAGCGGGTATCAGCAGCAAACACAACAAATATTTCGAGTAATTAATGCTTTCGAGGACAGGGAACGTGCTGAGAAGAGAAGAGGTCACGTGCTGAGAGGACAGGTCACGGGCTGAAAGGACAGGGGACGTGCTGAGAAGGGGACAGGGGGCTTCCTACGAGAACATGAAGCGTGCTGAGCCTGAGAGGAGGATAGAGGCAGGGGCGTAGGAACTCATTTGAAGTTGGGGGGAAGGCATTTTGAAGTCGATTCTTGCCACGCACCGTCCATAGGCGTAATGTTAAAATCCGAAAATGTTGGGGGCAGCTGCCCCCCCCCCGGCTCCTACGCCTATGGATAGAGGATATGCTGAGAGGACAGGAGGCGTCCTGAGAGGACAGGGGCGGCATGAGAGGAGGATAGGGTGTGTGCTGAGAGGACAGACACAGGGAGCGTGCTGAGAGGACAGGGGGCGTGCTGACTGCTGAGAGGAGGACAGGGGCGTGGTCGGCGCCCGGCAGGAGCAGCTAACGGGAGGGGACTCGTCTCGATATCAGACAGACATTCAGAGGGGCGGGGCCGACATAACAGGCGCTCGGCGGAAGACGTGATACCAGGACCGGCACAAAAGTCGCAGGGGTGAGTAGTGAACTGAACCGCAGAGGTGACACCAGTACCTCCAGACGAGTTCAGAGCCACGTAAAGAGCCGAATAGCGTGAGAAGGTGTGAACTGAATGACTGATCCCGAGCTGGTGGACTAATGCCAACTGTGGACTATCCCACTGGCTGGACTAATCTGCACTGGTGAACCTATCTGAACTGGATGACTGACTTGAACTGGTGAACTGATCTGAACAGGTGGACTTATCTGAACTGGTATAATAATCTGAACTGGTGGACTGATCTGAACTGATTAACTGATTTGAGCTGGTGGACTGATCTGAAGGTATACTAATATGAACTGGTATACCGATCTGAACTGGAATACTGATCTGAACTGGAATACTGGTCTGAACTGGTTGACTGATCTTAGCTGGTGGACTGATCTGAACTGATGGACTAACATGACCCAGTGATGGTGTTGGCATTTGCGCTCTACGCCTATGCGACTTAACCATTTGACCCAAACGAAGAACTAAACGACCTGGTCAGTAGCCCGACCAGTAGACCAGTAGTCAGTAGCCCGACTCGCGAGACATGACCCGGTAAGCTGCGCTGCCAGGGCGGCGGCCACGGGCGGCGGCCAGGGCGGCGGCCACGGGCGGCGCACGCTCACTTCTCCCGCAGCGTGTCAATATTGCAGTGCGCGCTGCGCGCCGTGTGGGATCGATCGCAGACGCTGGGTCGGTCGGCGCCGCGGGCCCGCCACCGACGGCCGACGCCACCGCCGCCTCCGCCGCCTCCAGCTCAGCGGCAGCGGGGCGGTCAGAGCAGCAGCGGGCGGACCTCACCGCCCACGCGACCGTCCGACCTGGAAGGTGTCCGTCTCCGAGAGAGCCGCCGAGTTGGAGGGTGGTGACCAGACATCGACTCAGACATCGACGACACCGACCCAGGCACCAGCCCAGACTTCGGCTCAGACTTCAAGCAAGATTGTGGATAAAACTTCGAGTAGGACGCCAGAACACCGATTGGACCCAGTCGGAGCAGGCCGCGTCCGGACACCACGTCAACCACCGACCCCGCGGGTCACCCCACTCACCGGCAAGCCTGCACGTCACTTCCAGGTGAACCAGCACCTTCGAAGCCCCCTCCGGCGTCGCCAGAAGCACGAACCGCACCCCACCGGACGGGCTACCACGTCGCAGACCGACCCAGCGCTCACGGTGCGCCGACTGGAACGGCGCCCACCACAGCGTCGCTGGTGGTGCCGGTCGGCCCGCCGCCCGGACACTGCAGCCGGCGGACGCGCTGAGTGGTGCCGTGTCGTGTGTCGCCGCTGTGTCGTGTGTCGCGGTAACGGGACGGCTCCGAGCCGGCTGAGGCGCGACCGGTTCCCGTGTCCCAGAGGAAGGTCGGGATCGGAGCGGGATTAGCGATCAGAGGAGAGGAGATCCGCAGAGGAGATCCGGCAGGATAGCGACGAGAGAGCGGATACGGTGAGTGACCGTTGACTACACCGTTACCCCCGGCATGTTTTCACAAGGCTTCTCCGCTGACTGTGCAACATAAAAGGGAAAAATTGACGTGAATATCCAAACTGATTAAAAACGAAAACAATGCAGTTAATCCATGAATTTCGCATGTACTCTTTTTAGAAAGGCGCTGCGCTTTAGCTGTAATCATTACCTAGATGTAGTTCAAATATATTGTTTACATGGTTAATGGGTTTCTAGAATAGAACCCTTCGATAAACAAAACTTGTTCGTGGACCCTCATCTCTGCAATCAATAAAATCAATAGAGACGTCAAATCAACGAGTACCTTCTCCTCTATTCACTGGCATGATTAAAAGCTAACGTCTTCGGGACGAGACGCCACCCTTCTCGCCAATAGTCCTACAGCTAGGGCTCGAGGCCAACTTTGACGTCCCCACATCGTCTGGGCGGAAAAAGAGGCAGTCACGCTTCCAAATAACCTTCGTGTCATTACATTTCCTGAAGCTTTTGAGTCGAAACATTCACGAAAAGGTGTCAGTCAAACATTCATATCGGCCTGAATGACACAAGAGCTTCTCAGAAGTTGCCGCGTGCAGTTTTCTGGGAAGTCACTCCCGTCGCAAGGGAGTGACCTATATCAGCAGCTGTGTGTCAAGTCCCAATTGAAGTTTGTAATCCAATGACTAGTCACGTACACATAATGTTAATTCGGAAGCCCCGACTTCAGACACACCATAGTTTGCCGCATCACTTTATCGTCAACTTCGAATATAAACAGTCAATTAGCTAGTGTCGAATCCAAGCCGCCAAGCATCAAATATGTATGTGGCTCAGGCTATACATAACCCCATCAATGCCGAAAGTTCACCATATCGGACATAATCGATACCGCCCTCATTCGACCTGACATCGCTTGACCTTGGACACTGGACAAAGCCAATCTATCAGCAGCACATCACCCGAGCACGTTGCTAAAAGGAGCATCGAAGAGGCCCCAGCCCGCGGCCAGGGTCACCGGGTGAAAACAAGCAGAGCCTTGGCCAATATAGCTCACTCAGCGAACTCCACAACTGCACTCAATCAAGGACACAATCAACCTTTCAAAAATCAACCCGATAAGCACCCAGTCAGCATGTCAACCTAAATCCCTGGGGAATAACTCCACATTCCTGTCTTCAAGTTGGGTGTCCAATTCGGGACACCATCCCACCCCAGCCCCCAACTAGTCAAGCTCGGTCGGGCTCCGGTACAGGGCCGGTCGACCCCTGACTCGAATCGGTCGGGCACCGGTACAGGGCCGGTTGGGCTCCGGTACAGGGCCGATCGGGCTCCCGTACAGGGCCTATCGAGCTCCGTACAAGTGCCGATCGAGCTCCGGTTTACAGGGCGGTCGGGCTCCGGTCAGGACCGATCGGCTTCGATACAGTGCCGTCGGGCTCCGACAGGGCCCGGCTGACCCAGCAGCGCGCGTCGCCCCGCGAACGTCCGCAGTCGGCAGTGGTGCGTCCATTGATCCCGGCCCGCTCCAACCAGCTCCACTGCTGCACCGCGGTACCGTCCGGCCGACCGGCCCGCACCCGCCACCCGCCACCCCCCATACCAGGCATAATGCAGCCCGACGCCAACTCTGAGCGTGGGCAGCACGCATTCTGAGAGCCAACTCTAGGCGTGCAGCACCGGCCATTCTTGAGACCAACCTGAGGCGCATGGCAGCACGCCATTCTGAGAGCCAAACTCTGAGGCGTGCAAGCACGGCCATTCTGAGAGCCAACTATATGAGGCATAGCAGCAGGCCATTCTAGAGCCAACTCTGAGCGTGCAGCACGGCCATTCTGAGAACCAACTCTGATGCGTGGCAGCACGCACTTCTGAGAGCCAAACTCTGAGGCGTGGACACGCCATTCTGAAGCCAACTCTGAGGCGTGGACAGCACGCATCTGAGAGACCAACTTCTGCAGGCTGAGCCAGCACGCATTCTGAGAAGTCCAAACCTGAGGCAATGCATCACGCCAATTCTGAGAGCCAACTCTGAGGCGGCAGCACGGCCAATTCTGAGCAGCCAACTCTGAGCGTGCAGCACGGCCATGCTGAAGCCAAAACTCTGAGCCATGGCAGCGACGCCATTCTGAGAGGCCAACATCTTAGCGTGGCAAGCACGTCATTCGAGAGCCAACTCTGAGGCGTGCAGCACGGCCTTCTGAGAAGCCAACTCTGAGGCGTGGCAGCACGGCCATTCTGAGAGCCAACTCTGAGGCGTGGCAGCACGGCCATTCTGAGAGCCAACTCTGAGGCGTGGCAGCCGGCCATTCTGAGAGCAAACTATGAGGCATGGCAGCACGGCCATTCTGAGAGCCAACTCTGAGCGCGCAACACGGCACGTCAATATAGGTGAAAAACGGACAGACATTTGTAGCATGATCATCGGAAAGTTTGGAGTCATGTTGAGAAAATAGCAGGGAAGTGTGTAATCATCGAAAGCTTCAGAGGACGGTAGTTTCGAGGACTTTCGATGAATACATCCTATATGTGATGTTCTCCACTAGCTGGATAAAGTGTTGGTAGTCATTTAGTAAGTTTCGTCATGTTCACCTCTATCCGCCACGCTCACGCCCACCACCCCACCCCGCTCAACCAAGGCGACCAGGGCCAAAGGCCCATTGCCCCCCCCCCCCAACCACGCCAAAATCGGCCGCAAATTTGACAACATTTCTGAGTTTGTCGAAAACTAAGCACTTTACTAAGAGGAAAGTTTGTTTTAAATCAGCTTAATTATACATAAAGCAAGCGAAATCGATGAGTTTCAGAATTAGCGAATAATTTTTGGGATTTGCCCCCCCCCCCCAAACTGTCAAAATCACACTTTCTGGATCCGCCAGTGGCTCCACCCCGCCCCGCCAGCTATCAAGGCCAGAGGCGTACCACGGCGAGCAATGTCAACACGCCGCCAGTGTCAGTGCCGTGAACCATACCTGGTGAAAACATAGCGCACATTATATGGACATCTGCGGACAGATATCGCCACGTAAAGCGGACAAATCTGGTTCATCCCACAACTAGTTTTATCAATTCATCAAGTAATACTCGGTAAAGCCATGTAATGGAACAAAGCTATGCTAAAAACGTCTGCTCTCATGAATTCAGTTGGAATTATGATGTAAAATAATTAGCCTGAACAATGGGCTTGGCCCTGGTCTTGACAATCCGAAAATATTATGTTGCCATGAAGAGTGCTGGGAGCGTTAATTTTTTATAAAGGCTTCGTTAATTTCTCTACACACCAAACATTTCTCTACACACCAAACATAGTATATTAAAGCTAGGTAAATACTGACACCTTTCACTCACAATGGGCTTACGAACAAAGATAAATATTCTGCAAAACTATTTCTGAGAACATTCAGAAAAAGCAATACCTAAAACTACTCGCTTTGTTATGTGAGAAAGTTTCTGTGATTTGAGCGACTTCAACAATACTCATTAGTGAACGAACTCAGCTTGCTTCCTTAACGTAGCCTTCGCGTACTCTTACCAAATCACCCGTTTCCCAGGAAGTACGAACGCTGCATGGAATGTGCGTGAGAGCACCACCCACCCGACAATGATCCCTTCTCGAACGCAGCCTCAGCCGCAGCATCAAGGCCATCTGCCTTCAGTGGTGAGGAAATTATCACAAACTCACTGCAAATTGTTAGGCAAAGGGCGACAAAGAAAATGAAAACCGACACAAGATAAGTCCATAAATTCCTACCAAAAACTTAAGAACATAAATCTCCATATGTAAACCTTTCCTGACATAATCCAAGTGCTCTCATATTTAGCGGCGAGTTCGTGCGGGTCGTGATGGTGATGATGATTTGGGTTTAAGGGCGCCTCAACTGTAAAGTTATGTGGCAATGCGGGTCGTTTCACCGCCGCCAGACACGGCCGAACACACCCTGATCAATATGACCAGGGGAGAGAGAGGAGCCGCTGCCAAAACGGACACGCCATTACGATTCACGCGAGCTGGCATCCACTTCAGGAACTCCGAAGCTGGCTGCGCTGACGGTACAGTAACACGGTGGGAAGCAGGCATGTAGCCAGGTTTTTCCCGGGGAAGGCATGTCGGTGGAAGAATAAAATTTCGCTACTCAGCCATATGTTGTTGACCGGGGGAGGGGGGAGGGTCGGATTGTCAGAGAAATCCCATTTTATCTTAGTGTAAAATTTGTTTGCTCAGGGGCATAGGCCCCCGTGCACCCCCCCCCCCCCCTCCCATGGCTACGTACTTGGTTGAAAGATAATGTGCGCGAGTCGACGACTATAACGGAGCGAAGAAGCGGCAGCTCTACCACGATCCCTAATCCCCTCCAGCCGTTCTCAGACCACCACGACCGGCCCCGATAAGAAGCCGCGAACGAACAATCAAGAGAGCGAAAAGTTCTACCCTCCAGCCGTCTTCAGACCCACGACCGACCCCCATATAGAAGCGGCGAACGACATCAGAGGCAACATCTCTAACCCCCCAGACCGTCTCAGACACCACGACCGGCCCCGTCCTATAGAAGCCACGCAACGACATCACAGGACGAAATCTCTACCCTACCCAGCCGATCTCAACACCACGACCGACCCCTATAGAAGCCGCGAACGACATCAAGGCGACATCTCTACCCTCAGCTCTCAGCAGCACGACCGACCCCTATAGATAGCGTTCGAAACACATCAGACGGCGACATCTTCTACCCCTCCACCGTCTCAGACACCACGACCGACCCCTATAAAGCCCCGCGAACACATCAGACGACATCTCTACCCCTCCAGCCCGTCGTCGACACCACGACCGACCCATAGAGGCGCGAACGACATCTGACGGCGACATCTCTACCCCTCCAGCCGTCTCAGACGATTACAGACACAAAGTCAAAAGTGAAGAAAGTCAAAGACAAAAATCAATCGCACTAAAGTCAAACGCAAAAGTCAAACAGCAAAAAGTCAAATAGCAAAAAGTCAAATGCAAAAAAGCAAAAAAAGCACTAAGTCAAAAGGACAAAAAGTCAAAGCAAAAAGTCAAAACCGCAAAATCAAAAGGAACAAAGTCAAAATGCAACAAGTCAAAAAAAGATAAAAGTAAAATGCAAAAAGTCAAATTGGCAAAAAGTCAAAAAGGATAAAAGTCAAATGCAAAAAAGCCAGAAACGTAGAAGCTCAAACGCAATAAGTAAAACACGCAAAAGTCAAATGCAAAAAGTCAAATTGGCAAAAAGTCCAAAAGGATAAAAGTCAAATGCAAAAAGCCAAAAACGCAGAAGGTCAAACGCAATAAGTAAAAACCGCAAAAAGTCAAAAGCAAAAAGTCAAAAGTGCATAAAGTCAAAAACGCAAAAAGCCAAAACGTATGAAGTCAAAAAAGTGAAATGCATCAAGTCAAAAACGAAAAAAAAGTTTATTTAAAACAACCCTTATACATTAGAGCACCGATGTCAATTTGTATACTTTTGAGAGCCCCAGACCATCCCCTCGCAATGATTTAAAATGTAGCGTTAGGCCTATGACGTTGCATGGTAAGATTGTTATTGTATTTTATCAATTTAGTCCGAATGTTTTG
>VOPJ01001445.1:0-32411 GCA_014673585.1 Semibalanus balanoides
AGTGTCGTACACAGCCAGACACAAAGTTATACAAAGCTTGTATTGCTGACAATTTATGAAACAATTTAAAAAACCAGATACCGCTTGGCCGCCATAGGGCTCCAAGTTAAACAGCCAATTTGGTGTCCTTGTTTTTCAATGGCTATCAAATGTATAGGTTCGCCGGTCATATTATCGAAACAAGCAGGATTCAAACTGTATTTTACACTCCCTTGCGTAAGAAAACAATACGGGAAAAGCCCGCAGTTTGATGAGATCCACAAGTACTTGCAGCAGCCGACAAGTACCGGTCATTGAAAGCGTGGAACGCTTATCAAACTTTTAACTTGAATATCTCTTAGTAGTTAGAAATAGTTTTATCAGAACGTGTGAATTTACATTATATTTTGGTCTCATCTGTCGATTTCAAGTGTTAACTCCATTTTTGTGGAAAAAGGTGATTATTTTCCTTTAAGGTGATAATGGTAGCAATGGAAGGCTGTGCTTGGAACGAATGGCCCATACACTCAAATACCTCGATTTTGACCTTTGATCTGACCGTGACCTGACATGTGATCTCAAGTTGAAGTTTTGAGTATGTTTTAGATGATTCTCACCAAAAGCTTTCGAATGCCGCCTTGTTCGTCTCGTTGCGATCATTGGTCAAAAGATGACCGGGATGGCGGGGCGATATTCGTCCCCAAGTCAATGCGTTCGGCCAAGACCCATAAAATGGCGGGTTAAGTCTCAAGATCTCACCTAGCCATATAACTCTGAAATTTACGTTCTTGAACTTTCGCCTTTCATGCTTATTTTTGCTTGACATTTTGCCTAATACAGGAGAAACCGATCTGTTTCCTATCTTTATTATCAATTTTACTCCACTGCCCAGAGAAGAACAACACGTCGCTACTGAAGGAATGTCACTACTCACCACGTCACCACTTTCTCTCCTTTCTCCCATCTGCAGCCCGTTCTCACTGCCGCTGCATGTGCTGTGCTGCAACCTGCAGCAGGAAAACTAGACAACCCCTGAAGCACCCTGCAGCAGGCACGTAGCCAGGGTTTTCTCAGGCGTCAGTGGCGGATCAAAGTTCGCTTCGTTTCGTTAGCGAAAAGTTATTGACCGGGGAGAGCGGCGTCGGAGAGTGGCGTCGGGTCGTCAGCGCAAAGAGTCGTTGAACGAGGGCGAGGGTTGGCGTCGCGTCGTCAGCAAAATGCCATTTCATATAGTGTAAAGTGGTTTGCTCGTGGGGGCATGGCCCCTATTCCCTCTCCTCCCCCTTGGCTACGTCCCTGCCCTGCAGGCGCCTTTAGACCGAATCTGTAATGCTAATCTATATACCGGCAGATCGCAGCGAGATGCGGCCGTTTACAGCCTTCCTGTCCTCAACCGGCGACAGAACGCTGAATGAGCAGTGCTGCTCCCTCGGTGCAAGCGCAGCGCGAGCGTTGTCGAAAGCTCGCGAGGTCAAGACCTGTTAGTCAAGACGCCGTTTGGTTCGGGTCGGTGTCCGCACAGTCCGTCTCCCCCCCCCCCCAACCCGATCGTGGGCGGCTGTTGTCTGTTGTCCAGCTGCGCCTGACCGCGGTCTGTAATTCTGTATGGCACGCGGTTGTTTGTCGGACCTGGCCACCCTCCCTGCTCTAAGATACGCGGAGGGGAGGGCAGAGGGCAGGTGGGAGGGGGCGCACCAGCTGGACAGAGGCAGGGGCACCAGAATCGATCCGATCACCGTCGCATGCCCCCTCGTGGAAACGGTGGTATGTATCACAGGGGAAAACGGTAGATAGTGTGTCGGGGAAAACCTTGACGGCCGCCTTTCACTCACCGGCTTGCCAAAATTAGCGAGTTCAAAGCTGAAGTGTTGTATTTAGCAAATTGAGTGATCCGAGTGAAAAGTAATTGGCAACGACGTCTCAACAGCATACCATACCGTAACTTTGCATACATGGCTGAGTAGCCGCGTGGCCTGTCAGCCGTGCCCGATCCGATCCTTTCCAAGTCTCCCGTGCCCGACCCGATCCTTTCCAAGTCTCCCGTGCCCGACCCGATCCTTTCCAATCCTTTCCAAGTCTCCGTGCACCGACCGATTCCTTTCGCTAGTTATCCGTGCCCGAACGCGATCCTTCCAAGTCTTCCCGTACCCAACCAATGCCTTTCAAAGTTCTCCCGTGCCCTACCCAATCCTTTTCAAGTCCTCGTTATGTGAATAGGTATTTTCGTTATTCATTCATTCACTGCATGGCGAGGACAAGTCAGATTTCTGATCGTCCTGTGCTCGCGAGTCCTTTGCAACTGTTTTTCTTTCGTGTTCGGGACAGATGTCAAGCCAGTCACATGGTAGATGTCATGATATATTACATCGCAAGCCAATAACTTTTACATGAGAACAGTATCTTGAGTCTGCAAGACGCTCCTCCCATTCCATGTGACTAGCCTGTTGTTTCATCATCGAGTACACACTACTAACGTAGTAATCATATTTACTATATATAATATATAATGTATATAGTATATATATAAGTATATATATCATGTATATTAACTATCATATATATACAGTACTGTATATATATATATATATAACATATATACAGTATACACTAAACATACATACAAAATATGCAGTACAATGTTTTCAGCATCAGCTGTCACCAGTAGCACGTACTCCTTGCTGTAGGTATATCAAAAGTAACTTGTAATGAGTCGGCAACGGTTCCATTGTTCCCATTCTTTGGCGTCTACTCTTGCGTGTGAAACGTTTTCCTTGCTAAATGACATCACTATTGCGTAATTCCAATAGTCATCCAGATTATCAACTGCTCTGACGATGCCGTATTTTCTTTTTACTTGAGCGCACAGCGCACGATCATTTGTACCCGCCCTGATTCGGTATCTGAGGATTTACCTTCGGAGACGTACAGACGGGAGGGACCGTCGGGAGGGATCGCAGCCATCTGTAGGTAGCGGTCGTTTGAACCCGAGCGAGGGACAGTCGTGCCGGTCGGGATATGCTGCGCTCCACCAGTTCAGCGTGCGAGCAGATACCAGTCCGCGGTCTGATGTCGCCATCACCTTCACTGACTTGTTTCTGATTTCAGTAAGCCGACTTGTGAGCGAACTCAAGGCCTCTGTCTTCCTCGTGAGATATGAACTGCTCGGTGTTGTAATCACATCAGCCTCATCAGTTGTGGGATCTAACTTTAAAGACTCTGGGTTTGTTCACAGCCTTGTATCTAGCGAGCATCGAGTTGAAATGGCGTCGTGTGTTCTCTCTAGCCGCCCCGCCCTCTGCCCTGCCCCTCCCCTCCCCGCCGATTCCCCTCCCGCGAGCGTTGCTGGCTGCACGGTGGGGCCTCTCGCCTTGGGACGGCCCCGCAGTGCGGCAGTCCCGTCGCACCGCTGACTGTTCCGGTGCTCCGTGCCGCAGGTGGAGCGCGCCGGGTCGGCCGCAGCAGTCGGAGCCGCGCCGCCGCCGCCGCCGCCGCCGTGCCGCGCCAGCTCTGTCGCCGCCGCGCCGCAGAGGGGCCCGCCGTGCCATGGCTGCCGCCAACGCCGCCGATGACGTCACAGTCCGCGGGTCCGCCCCGGAGGACGGGTCATCAGGGGCCGGCGAGTCTGCCAGCGGAGGAGGTGGCGAGAGTGGGGAGTGTGCTGCGGTAGACGATGTGACGGCAGCACTGAGTGACCGGGACAGCGACTCGGAGTCCAGCCCGGAGCCCAGCCCGCCGTCCAGCCCTGAGTCCAGCCCGGAATCCAGCCCACAATCAAGCCCGGAATTCCGTCGGAAACGCACCCCGGAGCCCAGCCGGGCGTCGAGCCCCGGGGCGAGCCTGGCGGGCAGCCCCACCCTCGACAGGAGTGAGGCGGCGGCCGCGGCGCCGGAGAGCCAATACACATCGGACGACGATGAGGAGAAAGGTAGCGACCGTGACCTGGATGGAGGCCGCCGCCTGGTCGAGTGTCGGAACCCAGTCTTGTGCGACGGCCCGGCCGACACCGACTGCACCGCGGCACCGCCGACCGAGCCAAGTGAGTCGTCAGAGTCAGCCAAGTCACCAGTGGAGTCACCTGAGTCAGCCGAGTTACCAGAGGAGTCACTGCAGCCTGGAGAGTCTCCGAAGCCAGCGTCACTGGAGTCCGCCGAGTCTGCGGAGTCAGTGGAGTCCGCGGAGTCCGCGGAGTCTGCGGAGTCAGTGGAGTCAGTGGAGTCAGTGGCGCCAGCGAAACGTACGGAGTCATCGTCACACCCGCTAACGGAGCCGCCGACGGAGACCCCATCTGAGGAGTATTTGGAGTCCTCCGAGGAGCCCTCGGAGCCCTCGGAATCGGTGACGTGCGCCGACTCTCGTCTGGAGCTGGTGCCGCCTGACTCGGACGTCAGCACAGACGATGAGGGTGGCGGCACCGTCTCCCGCTTCCTGCGCGCTTCCATGAGGAAGATGTTCCACTTCCGGCTGTCGTCTCGCGGCCTGCGGCGGCGCAGCAGTGCGTCGCAGCCGTCGCAGGCGTCGCCGACACCGTCGACGCGGACGGCGACAGAGATGCGGGCGACGCGGGCTGCCCGGCGGACCTCAGATGAGCGGGTGTGTGACAGCCCCGCCGGGGATGACCAGGACTCATCCCCGCCGCCCGGGCCGGCCAGCGGAGCCGCGCCCACACAAACCGTCCGGATGAGCACGCTGCTGGACAGGCTGAACGGCGGAGCCGGCTGCAGCAGCGACAGCAGTGCCTCCACCAGCAGCAGCAAGCAGCAGCGCATATGACCAGCAGTGGTGGTGGGGGTTGGTGGAGGTGCAGCGGAGGCTCAGTTTGATACAAGTCAGCACGAGACAGCCGCATCTACATGACGCCCCTCTGCCGGCGCTGGAGGAGACGGTCAGGTGAGTTACTGCTCGAGAACACTGGTTCCCTCGGAGCTGTATGTATGTGTAGCTCTGCTAGGACGATAGCGCCAAAAGCGAGCCTCAATGTATATTAAGTTAAGTGAGCCTATTTGCTCGGTGATATTTTTTTATAATTGCAAGGCCTCCTATAAGGAATTTTCACTAAGAGGATTTCCACTGGCGGATATAGGCTTCGAATTTGGAAGGGAAAAAATCGCTCCGATTCGTCAGCAAAAAGTTGTTGACCGGGGAAGGATGGCGTCGGGTCGTCAGCGCGAAAAGTCGTTGAGCGTGGGGGGGGGTTGGCGTCTGGTCCTCATCGCGCGAAAGATTCGTTGACCGCGCCCGTGGTGACAGTTTAATGCGTGTTTCTTATCATCGATTGGGCGATTTTTGCGTCGTGGGGTGGGAAGATTTCAAGGCACTTTGGGTGGCAAATACCCCCAGTAAACATGTTGAAATAGGCCCTGTTAAAGCGTCACGTCAGAGGCATACATACGAACATTGCTAGCTGACCTGATTGAGTGTTGAGTGCAGCTGTACATACATACATACACTGGTTATCAGTACCCTACGAAAACGGATATATATATGTCAAACATATATATAGCAGCATGTATGTACAGTTCTCTCCGTTCCTGTGGTCGAGAGCTGTGTAAGAGGACAGACCCGTTGGCACTTGGTTTGAGCCCCAGGAAGTGCGGTACAGTTCTCTCCGTTCCTGTGGTCGAGAGCGTAAGAGGACAGACCCGTTGGCACTTGGTTTGGTTTGGTTTGGTTTGGTTTGGTTTGAGCCCCAGGAAGTGCGGTAATGCGGTCTGTGATCCCAACACGAGGTCGCTCGCCATCCGGCCGCTAAGGTCACGTAACACGGCTGCTCCGGTCGTGCCGCATACGACAGGTACAAGGTCCCTCTGCGAACACGGCTGGCGTAAGGTCAGAGCCGAAATTATCCGATTGACCTGGAACTGCATTGCTCATTACGAGGCGCAGGATGCAAGACGCTCAGCTTAGGAGCACAGTGTGCAGTGCACCCATCGCTGTCCTTGCAAACTATTCGGTTTAATTTAACATGCTAAATCTGAACCAGACAATAGCTATCTACGAAGAGCTGGAGATAATTAAATTTCAGTGTGGGAATAATTATATTTTACGTGCTAGCATTGTATGATAAGGAAACTTTTGCCTTCAGTGCTAATGTTTCGGTGATTTATCGTTTATTTCCAGAGAGTTTTGTTTTACATGTTTAGTGCAGTGTTCGTTCGCTGCATATATGAAAGCAGGTTGCTGGGCTTCTACAGCGACTTTGTAAGCCATTGTACCGAGTCACAAAAGTTAAATATAATATATGTAAGCTTACATTTAACCGTTTCTGTCAAAAAAGTTAAATATAATATATGTAAGCTTATATTTAACTGTTTCTCACTAGTACTCATTTTCCGTACTAACTTCAACGTTCAAAACACGATTATTTGTTTATGATTATTTTTCCTTATACATATTTTTTCAACCTTGGATGCTGCTTTTCAGAATATTTTATATCTCTTTTAGCATATATCCTAAAATAACAATGCAAATATGTATGTAATTAACAATGCCAAGAAACAAAGTGCTTATTATTGTACTGAAACGAAATCAAATATTGCCATCCAGTGTGTGGTCTTATCAGATGACTTGAATAAGCATTGGCCATTGCCAACTTCTTATATGAATAATCCTCGAGCGTGCATTGAAATTTGCACCTCAGATACACCGTTCCTGATTAGGGAAACTTCTTCCAACGTCTGAAAATTATATGGTTCAATACACAATGTACGTACGTACGACAATCGTGAGTCTCCTCTGTCCTATACTCGTCTCCAGCTCACTTGTTCTGCCTGTAGGCCATGTTTTGCTCGGTGTCGCTCAATGTCTGTCGAGCTGCGGCTTACAGCTGCAGAGAACGCGCTCTGCACAGTGCACGGGCCGCCAGTTTTTACACACAGCCCACTCCATTGTCAACGGCCACAGATTACAGATAGGTAGCCTGCTTCCGTATGTTGGGATCGCAGATACTTCACTACCAGGTCATGTATACACGTGAACTGATGTGAACTGAGGTCTGCAGCATGTGAACGTGAGGTCCTGGAATGCCTGGGGCGGTCCAGTGCAATAACTCTGGTTACGCTCTAAAAATCAGCATCAGGTATCGATAGCGTACTTCCTGATCTGTATCGGTTTCTTGTCGATTGTAACCTTGTAATCGATGCATATTTGTATGCAAATTGCACCTGATTAAAGTTTGATACGTATGCAACGGTGTACACCAGGCAGGTGCACTTAATTGGCTGACGCTTTCTGCGAGGCGTTATTACGATTGGATTGTTCTCCAGTTAGCCTAATTAACCTTGACCCGTACAGTCGATGAGTGATGATGAAGGCTCTTTATTCAAGGCATGGTTAATACGACCTCTGATAATCAGCTGTTATAGCCCCAGTCTCAAACAGCTCTGACAAAGTCATACTCGGCTGCATCATTCGCCAAGTCTACACTTGCCGGATTATCGAGCATATCCGCGAACCGTTGCTTCCGAACCATTGCTGTCGCAATAAGCTGCAGTTTTTCTGCATAAAATATGCTGAAGACATGTCTGTGTATGGGTGAGCATTGATCAATTTGATTTTGAGGCTGCAAACCGTTGAATTTCTAAGTGAATCCTGCATATGACATATATCCGACTGAAGGCAGCGAACTTCTGAATGTCTATGGTGATTAAGCATTAAACCGGAAATAATCTTAAACGCTACAAATCGAATCGGGACAGGGTAGACTGTGCTCTCCCTCTGATTGAGGGACAGGGCAGTCTGTGCTCTCCCTCTGACTGAGGGACAGGACAGCCTGTGCTCTCCCTCTGACTGAGGGACAGAGCAGTCTTGTGTCCTTCTCTTCTTTGAATGAGGGACAGGGCAGCTGTGCTTCCCAACTGACTGAGGGACAAGGCAGCCTGTAGCTCTCCTCTGACTGAGGGACAGGGCCAGTCTGTGCTCTCACATCTGACTGAGGGACAGGGCAAGTCAGATGCTCTCCTCTGATAGAGGGGGGACCTGTGCTCTCTTCTGACTGGAGGGAACAGGAACACCTGCTGCTTCCCTCTGACTGAGGGACAGAGCGCAGCCTGTGCTTCTCTTCTTTGACTGAGGGACAGGGCAGTCTGTGCTCTCCCTCTGACTGAGGGACAGGACAGCCTGTGCTCTCCCTCTGACTGAGGGACAGGATTCTGGTGCTGTTCTGCTGAGGGACAGACGCTGTGTCTCCTCTGAGAGGACAAGGGGCAGCTTGTGTCTCACCTACTGAGGGACAGGACAGTCTGTGCTCTCCCTCTGACTGAGGGACAGGACAGCCTGTGCTCTCCCTCTGATTGAGGGACAGGGCAGTCTGTGCTCTCCCTCTGACTGAGGGACAGGGCAGTCTGTGCTCTCCCTGACTGAGGGACAAGGACAGCCTGTAGCTTCTCCTTTCTGATTGGAGGGACAGGGCAGTCTGTGCTCTCCCTGACTGAGGGACAAGGGGATACTGGTGCTCCCTCTGGACTGAGGGAAGGAAGCCTGTGTCTCACCTCGATGAGGACAGCAGCTGTGCTCTCCTCTGACTGAGGGGACAGGAAGCTGTGTCTCCTCTGATGAGGCGACCGGACAGCCAGTGCTCTCCTCGGACTGAGGAAAAGGGCAGTCTAGTGCGGCTCCCTACTGCTGAGGGACAGGCAGTCTGTGTTTCCTCGACTGAGGGAAGGGCGTCTTGTCTCGCCTCTCGACTGTTGAGGGACAAGGACAGACTGTGCTCTACTCTGACTGAGGGACAGGACAGCCTGTGCTCTCCCTCTGACTGAGGGACAGGGCAGTCCGGCTCAGATAGTGTTGCGCCACGCGTCGCCCGTAGCCGGCCCCCCGGACGGACAGGTCGGCATGCCCGCCATGACGGACGAGAATGGAGCAGCGTGTATAACCTTGCCTCCGAAGGCTACCGTCGCCCGGCCCGATCCGGCCAGTCACGTCCTGGTCCAGTGGACGCCGCCATCTTAGTCTATATATCCTATACATTGCGGACCTTTATGCTAAAGGGCTGTGGCATTGCTGGCGACTTATGGAAAATTTGTTGTGACTTCCAAAACGTCACCACAAATGTATGTTCTAGAAGAAGAAAAAAACGATGCGAGTTGTGACCATATGTGTCACTTTCAAATACAAATGTTTGACGTCCTGTGACCGTTTTGGACAGTTACCAAAACGAACTGTCCTAGCACAGTCAGTGGGCCAAACCACTCCTGCACGTTCCGTGAGAGGTGGACATTGAGTGTTGACTCACTGTCAGTGTCACTGAGAAGTGAGAACCATGAAGACGTCCGGGTCACGGCCGAGCGTGCAGCCTCCGGCCCTCCCACCCAGCGTGAAGCCTCAGCTCAGCTCCTAAGCCCTTCTACTCAGCCCAGCTCCGGGCGGCAGCGCTTATTGGGTGACGTGACTCGCGCATTCGAAACGCAATATGCACCCCGCCTATGTGGACACAGTGACACGTTTGACGTAAATCGGCGGCCTGGGAGTCCCTGTCACGGCGCTGTGACTGCTGTCTACGTTGATGATGACTGTCCAGTTGGCCTGACAGGTCTGACAGTGGGCGGCGCCTCTGCCCCCCTTGACTCTTGGCCCCTCTGAGCAATGAGCATGGACGTCGCCACCATTAGGAACACTAAGACTATATTTCCATGTGATTTCCAGGTATCCCTGATATGGTCATTGGTCCCATGTTAAAATACACGTGCACCTGGATTTGTCCCCACTTATCATGTGCCGACTAGCTTTTAAATCGTGGCGACGCTATCGCCTCTGGTATGGCCCCACGGTGACGTGCTGATGGTATTCAGTATAATCCGCGTAGGTACTCACTATGCTGAGAATTGGGGGTCAGGCGCGGGCCACAGCGGGCCTCGACTGGTTTGCAGCCGACGTCACACTGCGGCCGCCAGTTTCCCGTTGGGACGGCCATTTCCTGGTGTGTGGTCCGCCGCAGTGCTGCGGACCGGCTGGGTAAGTCTGGCCGATGGTCCGCCGCGGCACACCACCGCAGTCCACTTCTGAAGGCGCAGTCAGAGTCAGCTGAAGGCGCAGTCAGTCAGCTGAAGGCGCAGTCAGAGTCAGCTGAAGGTGCAGTCAGAGTCAGCTGAAGGCGCAGTCAGAGTCAGCTGAAGGTGCAGTCAGAGTCAGCTGAAGGTGTAGTCAGAGTCAGCTGAAGGCGCAGTCAGAGTCAGCTGAAGGCGCAGTCAGAGTCAGCTGAAGGCGCAGTCAGCTGAAAGGTGCGGTAGCAGGTCAGCTGAAGGTGCAGTTCAAGAGTAGCTGAAGGCGCAGTCAGAGTCAGCTGAAGGCGCAGTCAGAGTCAGCTGAAGGCGCAGTCAGAGTCAGCTGAATGTGCCGTCAGAGTCAGCTGAAGGTGCCGTCAGAGTCAGCTGAAGGTGCCATCAGAGTCAGCTGAAGGCGCAGTCAGAGTCAGCTGAGAGCGCAGTCAGAGTCAGCTGAAGGTGCCGTCAGAGTCAGCTGAAGGCGCAGTCAGAGTCAGCTGAAGGCGCAGTCAGAGTCAGCTGAAGGCGCAGTCAGAGTCCGCTGAAGGCGCAGTCAGAGTCAGCTGAAGGCGCAGTCAGAGTCAGCTGAAGGCGCAGTCAGAGTCGATCGGCTGAAGCTTGCGTCATGCTCACGGGAAGTTTGTCACTTATCATGAACATGACGATAGAGTGTTAGCATATTGAAAGCGTATGAGGATTAGAGGTGCAGAAAATCATAGATATTTGGTCACAGCCTAGTCACTGCCATGGAATGAGCTGACAAGTCACAGCTTTAGTCACGGTGCTGCAATGCTAACCCTGTGACGCTGGCCTGGCCAGTCACAGCTTCAGTCACGGCCGTAACAGTTCTGGTCCCAGCGCTGGGACGCTGGGACCAGAATTCTGCAACTATAATGAGCCGATCACAGGCCCGAGTCAGATTTTTCCGCTCTGGTCCGTTCTACAGTTGGACCGCAGCCACCGCGACCCTGGGCGGAAGCAGCTGGTGAAAGTACACTCTGATATCGCAGCAGCAGTGCTGCCTGACTCTGATATGGACTCTGATATGGGGCGGGGAACTGCCGTCATAGTAATGGATAGTGGCATTAATGGTGCACAGTTATGTTATTTTAAGTCATAAAGTTAAAATTTTAGACACAAAACATGATACCTAGATTTAAAGTATAAATCATAATACATATATTTATCGAAATTGGTAGCTTATATGTATCTAGAAGTAAAGTGTCCGTGTAAAGTTATATTTATATTCATCTGAAACGTGCGCACATTCTTCGTTTGTAATTTTCGTTGAACAGGAGTCATCGAGCCCCTTCTGACCGGCGTTGTCTTGATCGCCTGCCACAAGGCTTGGCGTTGGCCTGAAGGTACTCCAAAGTGGTAGTGCTGGTCTTCAACTAAACGACACGGGAACACTGCCTAGAAAATAACTGCGTTCTTTATCTTCAGCCGCACGAAAATACAGTGCACGATCTGCGCGTAGTAAAGTTACCTTGGATCTGCGCATTTGCAGGTCAGCCTTTCAGCGCAGTAGCTGCTTCCTGCACGGAATGATTGAGCACAATGATTGGAATGATAAGCTCACTGATTGAAATGATAAGCATTAGCACAACGTGATCTCACGTCACATCAACAAAGTGAATAATGCAGATGACCAGCAAAATCCTATAGGTATCTAGTTCTGCTAGTATGAAGTTAAGAACTCCTGCACTACAAAGAGAGAACCATAGAGAGATGGCTGCTCTCCTTTCGCAAGTCCGGCCGAGTGTTCAACGGGGGAGCTAAAAATTAATATTACAGATACAATGAATTATTAATTATTGTTGATTTAGTACTCGGGAAGATTGGGAATTAAATCCCCCTGGCTCAAGAATGCAGGGGGAATGCATGGGACCCCCCCCCCCATATGGCGGAGCCCCCGCATGTAGGAACAAAGTATCCTTACTCGTGCATTAAAGCCATTTTGTTGTAATTCTGCCAGTGCTACAGTGCAGCAATATCATTGAAGGAACTTTGTCCCTTATCATTTTCAGCCATCTATGTTTTAATCTGGTCCCATGTTAAAATGCACATGCACCTAGATTTGTCCATTACAATCCTGAAACCGTAGCGACGTCGTTGTTCGTAGTCGTGGTCAAAACTTGCATACTAACTACCGGTTTTAGTTATCCGATCAAGTTCAAATTAAACTAAATTTAATTTCACTAAACCCAGGTATTTTGAACATCGTAATTGCACCTAAATCTTGTTTTGCAAGTTACGTATGTACAACTTTGCGAGAAAAAAAAAACATTAGGTACAGAACTGGAATCAACTTCAGTTTACATATGACGCAAGTGCAGCATTGATGTCGGATGAAAACGTTCAATTTAATATTTTAACCAAGCAAAATGAAACAAACAATATATATTTGATGTCGAATAATTTAAGAGGATGTGAAACAAACATAAATTGACAAGAAATTTATCATTAGACGAACTCAGAATCGTACACATCGAGGATGATGATGTAAACACGACTTAGTCACGTTGGAGCGGCCAGGTTTGGTCAGCTCAGAGTTCGCATCACATAGCGTCGAATCACGTTGACTATTGGCCACTGACCAGGCCAATTAGAACCGGGCTTGGCTAGGTCAAAGAAGGTCAGGTCAGATCAGGCTCACCAGGTCAGACCAGATTGGGTCAGGTGAAGCGGGGTCAGGTCAAACCACTGACAGTACACTAGTCGTATGGCAGGTGCTGTCTGCGGTCTCCGCGGCCAGCTGTGCCAGCCACCTCGTTCGCCGACCCTCCACCAGCCTGAGCCGACCCTTCACCAGCCGTACGGGACCTCCCAGTCTGAGCCGACCCTTCACCAGCCGTACGGGACCTCCCAGCCTGAGCCGACCCTTCACCAGCCGTACGGGGCCTCCCAGCCTGAGCCGACCCTTCACCAGCCGTACGGGACCTCCCAGCCTGAGCCGACCCTTCACCAGCCGTACGGGACCTCCCAGCCTGAGCCGACCCTTCACCAGCCGTACTGGATCTCCCAGCCTGATCCATGGCTCCGTGCCCGCTACCTTCTTGCTCGCCGCTCCCCGCCCGCGGACGAGGGCAGCCACTCCCCAAGGACACGGTGGGCGCCTCACCGCCGGGGCGGGGCGGTGGCAGAGGTAGGCAGGCAGTGCAGTGCTGAGAAGGGGTGTCAGACGAGGGCAGCCACTCCCCAAGGACACGGTGGGCGCCTCACCGCCGCCGGGGCGGTGGCAGAGGTAGGCAGGCAGTGCAGTGCTGAGAAAGGGTGGCAGACGCCCCCCCCCCCCTCCTCTCCTTGCCACCGCCCGCCGCCGACGCCGTCACAGACTTTACCAATGCCACTAGTAATCAGAACACGTTGAGGAAGCGGCCGTGTGAGCTGTGACGACTGGCGGTGTGCCGCTGTACCAGCTCAGCGCCGCCGCCGCCGCCGCCACCAGGCGTGTCGACTGTAACGGCCCAGAGGAGGCGTGACGTCAGCAGTAACCTCGACGCGCCTCGGCGAGCTGACGGCCACTGCCGCCTACAGCGCCTCTATCGGCCAGGTGGGGAAGCACTGATTGGCCGCACGGTGGCGCGCGTGCTGCAAAGCGGTTAACCCGCGCACCGCTGCAGCTGGGGTATTCAGCCGAAAATGTTCCGCTGGGGGCAGATTCTGTCCTTCGTTAGCTTCCAAATCAATAACCGTATGAGGCAATGCACAAGGCAGAAATAAAATGCTCTCAATGAGATGCAGATGAAGCGTATGCAAATTCTTCCAAATATGGTGAGTGTCATGTCACGGTCATTGCAAAGGCCAAAATCGAGTTATATGAGTTGATGGGCCATACTTTCCATTTAAAGCCTTATATTGCTACCATTATCACACACAGTCCTCTCACTCAGTCCTCTCACAGTCCTCTCACTTGTATGCGAGCTCTCAAGCGTGTATCGTTTGTCCACCAAAAATGGTAATTCTGCCCCTCCCCAAACGGGGCGCGGGTTAAATCAGCTTCATTGAGTGATCGGTTATGTATGAGCTCATCAGAGGGCCGCGTGTTCCATTGAGAGTGCACTGACTGATTGAGTCGAGTGTGAAATCCACAAAATACTTTCTTCTTAAAGGGCAATCGATCTTTTAAATATGTATTGGAGGCCACTGATCAATTTACCTAAATCTTATACCTAGGTATACCGTATATTTAACGTCAAACTAGGACCGAATCTACCAGATCTGTTTTATTATTGAGTATTTATCTGATGCCGTTTATTATTAGATTCTCTCACCCCGACCTAAACGGGAGAACCAAAATACGTCGCCTGTTACGGCCAGAACCGAACCATTCCTCGTCTGAAATGCCCCGGAAATATCCATCAAATAAAAAGCGATATTAAAAATAACGCATTCAGCCATAGTATAAGCGATATAATCATACAGAAACAAATGTAGAAGGGCGATTCCACTCTGCCAACCAGAGACTGAACGTTCTCAATAAGGCAAACCATGAGACAAATGATAAGCTGCTTTACAAAAGCATAGCGTGCCAGAACCCTAAGTTTGAAAGCAAATTATGCCTAAATGTATAATCCACCGTGATTGTCACCGCATGGTCCCCCCTAAAAATGTCAATAAACATATTGGCCGATTGTTCCGCTTCGTTCCCCGCTTTTCACGGGTACCAGTCGGTGGCAGCCAATCAGCTGTGACCAGAGCAGCGGCCCCGTGAGAGAGGAGCTGTGATAGCTCTGTGACTGGTCAGTCTTGAGTTGGCTCCAGTCCACCTCGGTGGCCGGTGCAGAACACAGTATGAGCCAGCTGTGAGCTATGAGCCAGCTGTGAGCTATGGCCTATGAGCCTACCGTGAGCTCAACCCTCCCTGTACTGAGGTGACGCGCCGCTGATAAGCGGTGACGCCATTCTGCGGTGACGGCCAATTGAGTGCAGGACAAAAGACCCACAGGACAGTTGGCACAGTGCAGGACAAAGGACACACAGGACAGTTGGTACAGTGCAGGACAAAAGACCCACAGGACAGTTGGTACAGTGCAGGACAAAAGACCCGGCCGAACAGCTGTACCACCGTCTGTACGCGTGCGCGTGTGTATGTGCGCGTGCGTGCGTGCGTGCGTGCGTGCGTGCGTGCATGCGTGCGTGCGTGCGTGCGTGCGTGCGCGTGTAGGTGTGTGTGTGTGTGTGTGTGTTTTTCCATTGACCGTTCGGCGTCCAACCGGTCAGCGCAGTTCAATGTACCGCTCCTGATGTGAACACGGACAGCCTGCTGTCCGGTCCTCACACGTCCGGCGCTGAACGCGGCGGAAATGACCGGAAGAGAACGGCTTTATTTGACCAGCTAGGATGTAAAGATGCGGGCAGTGTGATAGTTCCCTGGGTGCGGACAGAGTTGAATGCTGATGAAAAAATCCAGGCAAATAAACTGTGAAGAATCGCTCAAGATGATACGTGTAACATTGATGGTTTTGGCGTTTTTTATTTTTAGAAATATAGGTACCTAACTCATGTCATGTGGGTAAAAATGTAGGGTTAGTCATTGGTCATAAAATGTTTGATGTGTACGAGTACCTGTGCAATAAACTTGAAATGTTCCGGCAAGCACAAATAAATTAATTCGGTTGCGTCAGGTTCCGTATTACGCACTCTCGAAAGAAAGTGCAAGCCAACACGCGTGCATATTTCATGCGCTATGTTTATAAGGACCAAATGTAGATGAAAATAAAAGCTGCACTTACCTTCTGCGTAAAAGTGTTAAAATTAATGATTTTGTTTAGTTTTTATGTAACGGAGTTTTCGGTGTTGATTAATTACAGGACAGTATTTATTTCGAAACATGCTTTTGGCAGCGTGACATTGTGCTTACTATTAACTATTACATGTTTGATTGTAACGTGACTTATTCCCCCCGCAAAAAAAGGTTCACTATAACACGAGCTAAAATATCTCATGTGTCTAATATATTTTATTTGATAAAATATTTGGTCATAAAGTGGTTACCGAACGGTAACCTGTGTCCGCGTGCGTGACTGTATCTTTGTCAGTGACGCAATGTCCCCATAAACCCGTCATTAATGTAATGAACTCGTGCCGGAACAAATCGCCAGAGTGGCAGTTCACCTGTGGCGTCCGATGCAGTACTGCGCGCATATAAGGGCGTCTCCCTTCCGATCAGTGTCCGGTGTCCGGGCCGTGGGACCGGACGTCCGCCGCCGCCCCCGCCGCCGCCCACACCACACCCCCGCCTACACCTACCTACCGACCGGTGACCGCCGGCCGGACGTTACGGTCCTGAGTCCTCCCTACAGGGAAACAGTAACAGCTCACTGCCAAGCGGACGCCCTCCGGCCCCTGGC
Source organism: Semibalanus balanoides (assembly GCA_014673585.1). Lineage (NCBI taxonomy): Eukaryota > Metazoa > Arthropoda > Thecostraca > Balanomorpha > Balanidae > Semibalanus > Semibalanus balanoides. The sequence goes on from VOPJ01001445.1 coordinate 16,316, forward strand.
GTTGCTCCTTTGTCTCCTACAGGGAAAACAGTCACAGCTTGTCACTGCCAAACGCCCCTGCCGGGCCGGCGTTACGCTTCCAGGTCTCCCTACAGGGACAGTCACAGCTGCCTGCCAAACGACGCCTCCGGCGCCCGACGTTAACGAATCCAGGGTCCTCCCTACAGGGGAAACAGTCCCACACTGCACTGCCAAACGACGCCCTCCGCGGCCCGGGGTTAACGCTCCTGTGTCCTCCCTACAGGGACAACAGTCACAGCTGCACTGGCCAAACGAACCCCCCGGCGCCCGGCGTTACGCTCCAGGGTCCTCCCTAAGGGAAAAACAGTCACAGCTGCACTGCAGACGCGCCTCGGCGCCGACGTTACGCTCCCAGGGTCCTCCCTAAGTGGAAACGTCAAGCTGCACTGCCAACGAGGCCTCCGCGCGCCCGGCGTTACGCTCCAGGTCTCCTCAGGGAAATCAGTCACAGCTGACTGCCAAACGACGCCCTCGGCGCCCGGGTTACGCTCCAGGGTCCTCCTACAGGGAACAGTCAAGCTGGCACTGCAAGAACGCCTCCGGAGCCCGGCGTTACGCTCCAGGGTCTCCTACAGGAAACGTCGACAGCTGCACTGCCAAACGACGCCTCCGGCCCGGGTTCGGTCCCTGGGTCCCCTACAGGGAAAACAGTCACGCTGCACTGCAACGACGCCCTCCGGCGCCGGCGTTAGCTCAGGGTCCTCCCTACAGGGAAACAGTCACAGCTGCACTGCCAAACGACGCCCTCCGGCGCCCGGCGTTACGCTCCAGGGTCCTCCCTACAGGGAAACAGTCACAGCTGCACTGCCAAACGACGCCCTCCGCCCCGGCGTTACGCCAGGGTCCTCCTACGGGAAAACAGCTCACAGCTGCACTGCACCAAAGACCGCCCCCGCCCGGCGTTATGGCGGCTCGCAGGTCCTCTACAGGGAAACAGTCACAGCTGCACTGCCAAACGACGCCCTCCGGCGCCCGGCGTTACGGTCCTGGGTCCCCCTACAGGGAAACAGTCACAGCTGCACTGCCAAACGACGCCCTCCGGCGCCCGGCGTTACGCTCACCTGGGTCTCCCTAAAGGAAATCAGTCACAGCTCACTGCAAAACGACGCGCTCCGGCGCCCGGCGTTTACGGTCCTGCGGGTCCCCCTACAGGAGGACAGTCACAGCTGCACTGGCCAAACGCAGCCATCCGGCGCCCGGCGTTACGCTCCACGGGCCTCCTACAGGGAAACAGTCACAGCTGCACTGCCAAACGACGCCCTCCGGCGCCCGGCGTTACGGTCCGATGAGTTTTCTGCTATGTTCACAGCTTGGCTGGGTTTGATACAGTAACGGTGGTTCTACCAGAAAACATTTATCATCATTTCACCTGCATGTATTTTGTTGAATCGTTTTGGTCGCTGCCACCCCTTATATGTCCTGTGAGCATCGTGGTAAGCATAAATGATAGGTATAATGTGTTAGTGTACAATGTGAAATAACGGGAAATGCCAGCGAGGCAACATGGCTTTTCTTGTTTACATTTGTATAATGACGCTGCATTGAAGGAACCTAGAAACTCATTTAGCTCCTACAGCCCTCCGTGCTTCTAACCTACACATTATCCGCCCTCGCCGAGGGCGGATCCAGAGCAGGGGCTGCAGGGGGCGCGGCCTTCCTCAGGCGCCCAAGGCTCGCGTGCGGGCCGTGTTTTTGGCCTCTCCCTAATACTCCCGGCTGAAGGGCCAAAGCACGGCTCGACCCCGCGACCTGGGCGCCTGGGGGAGGCCGCGCCCCCCTGCGCCGATCCGCCAGTGCCTCGGCACCTCCTGCACCCGGCCCGGCTGGGCTGGGGTGGCTGACCCTTCCTCTCGACTCGGCGACAGCTGCCGTGTCACGACTGAGAGCTGCGAGCAGCCGCTGCCCGCAGGCCGATCCTCCGCTGACTGCCAGGTGGTGGTCGGCGGCGCCAGATGTCCCGTGTCCGCGAGTGTGTCGGCTGTCCCTGCCCTGCATGCCATCAGCCGTGGCCGCGCACAGCTGCTGCTGCTGCTACCGAGTGTTGGAGGGACTAGCGGGACTCGCTGGCGAGCGGCCGAATCGAGTGGCAGAGCTGTGGGACTCGCTGGCGAGTGGCCGCTGGCGAGTGGCCGAATCGAGTCAGAGCTGCGGGACTCCCTGGCGAGCGGCCGAATCGAGTCAGAGCTGTGGAACTCGAAGGAGAGCGGCCGAATCGAGTCAAAGCTGCGGGACTCGCTGGTGAGCGGCCGAATCGAGTCAAAGCTGCGGGACTCGCTGGTGAGCGGCCGAATGAGTCAGAGCTGAGGGACCTCGCTGGTGGAGCGGCCGAATCGAGGTCAGAGCTGCGGGACTCGCTGGTTGAGCGGCCGAGAATCGAGTCAGAAGCTTGCGGGACTCGCTGTGAGCGGCGAATGAGTCCAAAGCTGCGGGACTCGCTGGCTTCGAAGCGGCTCGAAATCGAGTCACGGCTTGCGGGACTCGCCTGGTGAGCGGCCGAATCGAGTCAGAGCTGCGGGACTCGAAGGAGAGCGGCTGAATCGAGTGGCAGAGCAGCTGTGGACGGAGAGGTGACACCGGTAGCCGTTCGAGAGGAGGGCGAGGCTCGAAACGACTGCGGCTGTTCAGATGAGGCTCGAAAAGACCCAAGAGGTCCAGACGAGGCTCGGAAGGCAGTTTGATTTTGAGTTCACATTTCCCTTGTGTCTTGTTAGCTATTCTTTGTATTATTATGTTTAGATTATGTTTATTAATTTCAGTTTTATATTTCTTTCGAATGGTTTGTTGTGCATACTGTTTTCATTTGTTTAACTAAAGCTACAGTTTAGGATAAAGGTTGATGTTCTGAAAGGCATGACCTACCTGTCAGGCAACATTCTGAAAAAAGAGTTACCACCTACCATCTTCGCATACGGAAAACAACGCGAATTTTACGTTCCCACAAACACGAACGCAGCACGAGTATATACGATGCCTACCACACAGCGCATTTCATAGTGCGTGATTTGTATCAGGACGATGCACGATGTTTGGCTCATCTAATGGAGGAACTGCGGAGCCTCTTACAATTCGTCTTGCATCGGCTGACAATGACTATGATGATAATGATGATCAATGATGCTTGTCTCTGGAGCTGCCTATCATAGAATAGACAAGGCCTTGAGAGCTGTTATTTCCCCGAACTGGCGGTGCTGGTCTGAAAGACGCCGACGACAAAACCCATCCGTCGGGGTGGCGGACGGTAGCAAATACCAACAAAGACGAACTAAGACGAGCGAAGAGAATTAGCCGATCATCAGGCAGAACAGAGTCTCACGAACGGATCTCTACCGAAAGCAGCCTGTGTGCTCTCGGGGCTGGGATGCCCGAAACAGCTTCACTTCCAAACTTCCCTTACAAATTATTATCGTTGTTCACCAACCAAATCAACATATTTTATATGCATCAATTTACCTCTATTATCTGCGGGGCCAGAGATTACGCAGAGATTAGCAGAGATTAGAATCACGTTAACCTGCGGGGGCAGAGATTTTGCCTCCCCCCCAGAGATCTCGAGAACCATTCGGCCGATTTCGATGGGACAAATACCATTCGATTCATGACTAGATTTCTGGACATCGAAATTATTTTTTTGTTTAAAAATGGAGGGCCATAGGGCAAAAAATAATATTTGTGTGTTTTTTTAAAGGTCGTTGCGCTCATGTGATTCGACCGATTTCCATGCCCAAAACGTTTTTGAGCTTAAAACGTCCTATTCTTCAATATCAAAAGGACAAGTAACAAAATACAAACTCATGGGCGTGTTCAGGGGAAGAAAGATGGATGATTTTCTGATAACAAACATATGCTTTTCGGGATTGTTTGAAACGATATGAAGTACATGTGAACATTATTTGCTGTAATTTTTCAAGTGTAAAATATTGCGCACAGGTGGATCCAGGTAAACATCGTGGGGGTACCTTGAACAAGGGCGCACTTTCAAGTCGATTCTTTCCATGCAACGCCCATATGCGTAATGTGAAAATCCCAAAATGTTTCGGGACGCGTTCCTCTTGGGAAACGCGTCTCCTGGAGCCTGACATTTTTGACACCCACGAGTCCTTGTGCGTAATGCCCTTTATCATCCTACTGATTTGAAGTTGAACCTAATTTGATGGAGGGTATTGCCTCCCATTTTATGTACCTGAGTGCGCCTCTGCTCAAAAATATGCAAAATCCAGGTAAATATTATGTATATTGCAGAGGCAACGGTTCTGACGCACTTATTGCACATCAAACTACGAAATGGAAGTTTGCGCCGCTCAACCGCATTCGTAACACCCTCCCAAAAACATGAGCCTGGCACCGCCTCTGCAGGGCCATTTTTTCAAAATTTTGACGCAACACGCGTAATTCAATTTTAGGAAGCGTCACAAAGTTTTGCGTCGCTAAGCCTAACGGTTTAGAAGCGGCAAGCGAAAAACTACCGGGGGCAGAATCTGCCCGCTGCTACAGGAAATAGGTTAATCTACTATTTACCGATAGCAAAAAGCTAGGCCTCCGGGCGTGGCTTCTGTACCCAGTGACTGCAATGACCCGCCGGGTGCTGACCGCACCGTGCGACTGCCGCTGCGTTCATCCCTCCTTTGTGCGGGTGGAGCGTCCCGCCTGGCCGCCGCTCTCCTCCCGTTACGGTACCTGGCTGTCGCTGCGGCTCCACGTGTGGCTCTGCTCGGCGCGCCGCCGCCGCTGGCCGCCTACTGCAGTCTGTCGGCTGAGCTCGGCGGGCGGGGAGCACGCCCAGCACGCCGCGGCGGTCTGCAGTCAGCCAGTGTGACATTCTGTGGTGCGGTGTCACTACGGTCAGTCGGCCTATCGTGTCAGTGACGCTACTGCGCGACAGCCACCCAGCCACCACCCCACGGCGCGCCGAGCCGAGCCGAGCCGCGTCGACCCGCGTCGCATCGCGGGCAGCATCGTCAACAGGTCACGCCGCTGATCCAGTCGTCAACACGAGCTGACGCCGACGCGCCGTCGATAGCGACATCGATCACGTCAGCACGTACCCCGTTGAGCCGGCTGCGGGTGGTCACGTGACGTCTGGCAGTCGTGCGGTGAGCGTGCGTGGCCGTGGAGACCCGCCGGCAGCCGGCTAAGTGCACAGCGCTGCAGTGGTGGTGGCGGCGGCGGCGGCGGTACCGTTGCGGGCGGCTTCCTGTTCCGGTGTGAGGGCGGGGGCGGGGGCGGAGGTGGCGGTGGCGGAAGGCGCAGCGGTGGCGCGCCGCGCGGGGGCCGCGCCCGGTCGCCGAATGCCATCATGTCGGCCGGCCCTGCTGACTGCCCTGCGAATGAGGTGAGCCGGTAGCCATATCTATGATGGCTCAGGTTTGCGTCAATCGCCGAGTCGCCCATACAAACTGGGACGGCGTAAACCGAGGTAGATACCGCTGGCGTTTTGTTTTGTTTATTACCTTTCCGTAAACCTAAAGTGCTCTGCCACCCATTCGAGTGCTTGTTATGCAATCGTTTCAGACCACCCTAGCAGCACACACCACTTTCACGACGTCGTGACAACGTTTTCACGACGTAATGACGTCGTATGAACGTTGTCATGACGCTGTCAACGCTACCATGACGTTGTGACAGCGTTATGTGCTACTAAGGCAAGCATGTGGCAGGTGATTGATATTAATTCATCAGTTGACTCCATGCAGTGTCGTCGCCACAACATTTTGAGTGAGGGGCAGCCAGGGATTAGGGGGCAGCTAGGTGTGAGGGGGGCTAGGCTATGCGGCATGTTAAAATCCTGCTGCAAATCTGGGGGCAGATTCCGGCCAGAGCTACCCCCCCCCCCCCCAGGAACGATGACGCTGTCTCCATGCATTATCCGGTGGAATGGAATGATAACGCTGTCCCTTGAGTTTGCGTGAGCAGTTGGGTACAACTGGTGACACACCAAAACGTTCTCTGCATTTCCACCATCACTCTTGTACCAGCTATTTAGCTGGCTGGGTGACGTCTGAAGTATGGACGTCGGAAGTCTGGACGTCCGAAGTCCGGACGTCGGAAGTCCGGACGTCGGAAGCAAGTCAGAAGTACGGACGTCGGGAGCACGGACAGCGACCGAGGCGTGGGAGAAGGAACTCGTTCGTGCAGGCGTCAGAGTGTGGGAGGGAGGGAGGGAGGGCGGCGACCGTTCCGACTGGGCGGCTGCTCCGCTGCTTCACGGCTCGGTGTAGGCGCCTTCACGGCTGCCGTATGGACGGCGAGTCCAGCCTGTGACTGACCACTGCTGGCTGGTCAGCCGCCGTATCGGACCGACCCGAGGGAGCCGGACGGGAGCCGGACGGGAGCCGGACGGGAGCCGGACGGGAGCCGGACGGGAGCCGGACGCAGGGCGGGAAGCCGGACGGGAGCAGGGCGGGAGCCAGAACGGGAGCCAAAGGGCGGGAGCCAGACGGGAGCCGGAACGGGCGGGGCAGAGGAGCCGGACGGCGAGGCCGGACGGGGTCAGGGCGGGAGCCGGACGGAGGCAGGGCGGAAGCAGGGCGGAGCCAGACGGATCTCGGACGGAGGGCAGGCAGGAGCCGGACGGACGCAGGGCAGGACGGACGGGGCAGGCACGGGGCAGAAGGCAGGAGCCCGGGACGGGAGCCAGACGGGAGCCGGACGGGGACAGGGCGGGAGCCGGAGCCGGACGGGAGCAGGGCGGGAGCCAGACGGGACGCCGGGCACGGGCGGGAGCCAGACGGGAGCCAGACGGGAGCCGGACGGGGGCAGGGCGGGAGCCAGACGGGAGCCGGACGGGGACAGGGCGGAGCAGGGCGGGAGCAGACGGGAAGCCGGACGGGGGCAGGCGGGATGCTCGGACGGGGGCAGGGCGGACAAACGGGAAGCCAGACGGGAGCCGGACGGCAATTGGCAGGAGCCGGACCGGGTCAGGGCGGGAGCCAGACGGGAAGCCGACGGGGCAGGCGGGAGCCTGACGGAGGAGGGCAGGAGACAGAAACGGAACGGACGGAGGCAGGCAGGAGCCGGACGGCGGGAAGGCGGACAGGGAGGAGCCGGACGAGGGCAGAGCGGGCAGCAGGGCAGGAGCCGAGACGGGGCAGGGCGGGAGCAGCAGGCGCAGAGCCGGACGGGGGCAGGCCGGGAAGCCTGACGGAGCCAGACGGAGCCGACCGCGGGCAGAGCAGGAGCCGGCACGATACGTGTTGGCGGAGTCGAGCGGTGGCAGATGGCCGGTTTGCGGGAGTCGGGATGGTGGGAGTCCGGTTTGAGTCCACATGTCCATGTGTTGGCTATATCGATAACCGGTGCCAAGTGATCGCTGTTACGCAGTGAAGGAGCTGTCTGAGGCTGTCACGCTTGGCTGTCTGTTGTTGCGCGTCATTTGTGCCTCGGACCATATTAGGCTGCATAAACCGGGGAAGCCGTTCAGATGAAATGTCTCAACAAGACGCGTTACTGTATCAGGTGATAATTGAAAAATAAACATGTTCTACATCTTCAAGACAATAGGTACTCTGCGGTCTCTAGTCTCTACCTGAAAAACTCCCATCATCCTACGTTTCTCTTTCCATTATGTCGGCTCTATGATCGTCGACGTTCTCGGCTTTGTCTGCCCTCTTTTCCACGGTGAACGCCGTCCGCCGAATAACCGCCGCGGGGGCCACGACAGGTCGTGACCTTTGCCACCGACCCTGTCCCAGTGCCCTCGGTTGGCTGCGTGCCGCTCAGGGTGGACCCGCCATCTCCCGTGCGGATCACGCCACCGCCCGGGCGGACCAGCCACCACCCGGGCGAACCAGCCGCCGCCCCTCGGCCCGTGACGTCACGTTACGGCACGTCACGGGACGTCACGGCCGATCTGTACGTGCGTGTCGGCTGCGGCGGCGGCGGCGCACAATGCCAGGCTGGAATCGCCGGGTGTTTACAACCACAGCGGGCCGGTCGCGGCGTCACAGAGCGATACCGGTTTGTCACACCCGGCCGCGGCCCAGCCATTGATGTAGCCACGGACCGCAGCACGCAGGCGCGACACGGCCACTGCAGGGCACCGCCACCGGCCGGGAGGCAGCTCTTAGAGTGTCAGCTGGCTAATAATGCTGATGGCTGCTATTGATGTCTTCCAGTGGGAGCTCTGTCTGTTGCTGTTGGCGGTGGAACATCGATAGGTTTGATCCAATAGCTATTTTAGCCTTTTTTGTTTAATTTTCAACAGCGCGATTGCTAGCCAACGATCATCGCATTATTATCTCAAAACACGTTAACTGATCGTTAGCCAATGTGCAATTACCTCAGGTCCTCACAGCTAGTTTGGTACGGCGAAATGTTAAAATCAGACTGATGTAACGTTTGCTGGCACTGGGACACCAAAGTGGGCAATACCAACTAGGTATCGTGTCCGCATAGCCTGGTGGAGTTTGACCTAGAACAGATGGTTGAGTTAACTTTTCGTTTAATTATTTAACCCTCGTCCTGGTGGGGGTCATTTTGACCCCCTGAGGTTTGTACAGAATAGCGGAAAAATGGTTGCGTGCAGCTCCACCAAATTGTGTACAGCTGTTTCAGCATTAATTGCCCACACGCTGTCAAAGTTTTAATCTCAGGTCATCTCAGGTCAGGTTACCAGGTCACGTCAAGTGACCTTGCTTTCCGAAATGTTTGTGATCGTGTCAAAACCACCGTCTTTGTCCGATAGATTTGAAACTTGCAGGATTTCATAAGGTCATAACTACCTGCAATCTATTCCAAAGGCTTATTTTGTTTTTATCTATGCACTCGGCCGCCACTGCTACCTACGCCGTGCTTTTGTCCGCGGCGGAGAAAACAATAGAGCAGTGCTGCCGATAGTGGCCACATTCCGGCTGTCTTTATCAGCAGCGTCCATCTGTGCGTGTTGTAGACAGCGTGGCTCTGCTGGCAGACGCACGTCCGCCACTCACTGCAGCCCCGCACGCTGCATACCTAAACGGTGCAGTGTCCTCCGAGAGGTGCAGTGTCACCGCCCCCCTCCCCCCGCTCCGTCTGCGACCGGTCGGGCCTAATCCTACCCAATGCCGTGAATGCGTAAACACGACATGCCATTGTTGTGTCTGCTGCTGCTCCGGAGCGTCCACACACTATGGACGACTGGTGGCGACTGTATTCACTCTCTCGGGAAGGACAGAGGTCGCCCCGGTGGGCGCGGTCACGGCCCGCGGCGGTGAGGTCACCGCCCGGGTCAGACACGAGCACGGCGGGCCTGCCAATCGGTCAGGGGCGCGCCGCGGCACTGACCCACCGGGCGCACGGCATAACACAACAGCCATGGATGGATTACTCAGAATGCTACACTTAGGGATCTACGGCGTTTGGTTTATTCAATCTCATCGTCGAAATAGCTTAGTCGGGAAAACGCTAGACTAAAGATCAAAATGTCACCGGTTTGATCCCAGTTTTTTTAAGCTGTGCAGGCCGGTGCACCAATATACCGTACTACGGGGGTGGCAGGATCTGTTGTGGTTCCTCGATGACGTGGCCCTTGACAAGAGGTCACTGACGGCGGTGACTCGAGTGACTCGGGTGACAGCCAGAGCCTAACACAGGTGACAGTGTTCCCGGCGGTATGGTGACGGCAGTAAACGGCCTCATCAGCCTGATGGGACGTCACCTGGCTACCACGTCAGTCTGCTGCGACGTCACCTGGCTACCACGTCAGCCTAAAGGACGTCACCTGGCTACCACGTCAGTCTGCTGTGACGTCACCTGGCTAACACGTCAGTCTGATGTGACGTTACCTGACTACCACGTCAGCCTGATTTGACGTCACCTGGCTACCACATCAGCCTGATGGAACGTCACCTGGCTACCACATCAGCCTGATGTGACGTCACCTGGCTACCACATCAGCCTGATGGGACGTCACCTGGCTACCACGTCAGTCTGCTGTGACATCACCTGGCTACCACGCCAGTATGCTGTGACGTCACCTGGCTACCACATCAGTCTGATGTGACGTTACCTGGCTAACACGTCAGTCTGATGTGACGTTACCTGACTATACCACGTCAGCCTGATTTGACGTCAGCTGGGACAGCCCGGGGTGGTTGAAATGTCCCCACCCACGCGGACCGTTCTCGTGCGCAGTCGGACCGCTGTGACCGTTGTCTCGAACGTGTCAGTCTGTGTGACGGGTACCACTACTCTGCCGATGGATCGACGCTTCTGTGGCCGGCTGGTCAGGTCAGCTCAGGTCAGGGTGCGGTCTTCTGCGGTGATAAATGGCACTCAGTGCTCGGGATGTGTGTTTGATTGGTTTCCGTTTCCTGAACCGGTGTCTGTGCTCATCAGTGGCGAATCGTTTCCAAAGTTGGTATGGCCAAATGGTATGCTAGTGTTATTTTGTGCTATTTTTCATAGCCTGACAAGATACTCTAATACCATTTGCATTACAACAACAAAATTATCCACCCATGACTATGCTGTCTTAATGTTGATTGGTACCTACATATTGCATGCACTGCGGAAACTGGTGAAATTTCACTAATTTGCTGTTTGTTCAGGCTGAGACGGAATAATTTGGTCTCAAGATCAGAATGTTCTTCTGTCTCTAACTCCTATGCATATTTGGTCATATTTCTCCTTGTGAGTGCCAAAAATGTATCTTGGATATTTTTACCACTGTAGAAACTTGATGGTTAAACCAGCAGCTACAATTTCTCAAAGGGCGATGCTGGGTTTAAAAGCAGCCGTTTTATCCTGTGGTTCCAATGCAGGGCTTGGTTTAGTATCTCATCATCACTCGATCTGTTATGAAGCACCCCGCCGGCGGACTCATCCCTCCCCCCCCCCCCCCCCCCCCCACTGCGGCCAGACATCGGTAGACCACACACACGGCCGGGCCAGCTCGGCTGGCTAGGAGCTTACACAGCTCGGCTGACAGAGAGCTGACGCAGCTCGGCTGGCTGTGAGCTTACACAGCTCGGCTGGCTGTGAGCTTACACAGCTCGGCTGGCAGAGAGCTGACGCAGCTCGGCTGGCAGAGAGCTCACGCAGCTCGGCTGGCTGGGAGCTGACGCAGCTCGGCTGGCTGGGAGCTTACACAGCTCGGCTGGCAGAGAGCTGACGCAGCTCGGCTGGCTCAGGGCTGACGCAGCTCGGCTTGGCAGAAAGTGACGCAGCGTCGGCTGGGCTGGGAGCATGACGGAGCTCGGTTGGCTGGGAGCTCACGCAGCTCGGCTGGCAGAGAGCTGACGCAGCTCGGCTAGCTCAGGGCTGACGCAGCTCTCAGCGCAGTCGGTGGTACAATGAGAGCCGGCGGTCTGCAGCTACAGCTAACGGTGTTGCACGGCTTGTGATGCTGACTGCGTCGGCGCGTCTGTAGTACCGCACAGCGGGCTGACTGGGCGAACTGTGGGGTGCGGCGGACCGCCCCGGTAGTACTGCACAGCGGGCTGACTGGGCGAACTGTGGGGTGCGGCGGACCGCCCCGGTGCGACGCTGAGCTGCGGGATTCTGCTCGCACAGTTACCGCTACATAGCATACGCTCATACATCACCGATGGGTCACAGGTCATTGTATTGTGTTCTGCCGGTGAATGGAGACACGGCTGGTTCGTTTATCAGCTGGTTGAGTGAGTGTTTAAAACCGCCGAGGTCAAACCTCAAACATGGCTTGAAATCATCTCGAACTGCGACAGCCTTGAAATAATCTCTAACTGCGACAGGCCACACGATATATAATGTATTCTTCATCTCTTCGCTCATCGTCACAACCCGAACGGCAATCTTTTCACCTTGTTTTACAGGGAGACTTGTAGTGATATCAGACCTCGCCCTTTTACATCACCTCCAGCCCTCTCACTTCAGCGACCCCGTCCGTTCTGTATATGCGGAGCCACATCTGAACCCTAGTCGTTCTGTTGGCGGTATGACCTGTGAGCCCCAACTGAACCCCGCCCGTTCTATATGTGACCTGTGAGCCCCGTCTGACCTCATCCCCCTCCCATTTCAGTGTGGCGTTCGACACACCACCACCGCCGCCGCTGCCGGCTGGCTCGCCGGCCGCCGAGCGCAGCGCCCCTGGCGGCAGCCGTGCGAACCGGCTGCTGACGCGCGGCTCCTCCTTCCTGGGCGTGTACCAGACGGTACCGGAACTGAGCGATCAGGAGGAGACGCGCCGCGCCGCCCGAGGCTTCTGGCAGCACAACTACTCCTCGCCTCTGGCCTGCCTCAGCTGTACGGTCGGACTGGGCGCCATCTGTCGGTTCGCCCTGTTCGGAGGCACCTACGGAGGTGAGGCGCGTGTGTAGGTGGCGCTGGTGGTGGTACGGGGTGGGAGGGGTGTGGGAGAGGGGTCACTGTTTGTCTAAAGTTAGGACAGTGATGTAGATATGTTGCAGGGGAAGGGGACGATGTGTGGGGACCGTATGCAGCCAATTACCAGATAATGAATCACTGATCCAGTGACGTCAAGTGAGTGTGTAGTGGGGGCAGCCAGGAGGAAAGCCCTATAGGAATAGTGTTAAGAATTCTGCGAATCTGGCGGGGGGGACTCCGGCCGGAGCAATCTCCCCGCCCCTCCCCGGTTGTGACGCCCCTGCAACGATCTGAGAATGTTGACCCCTTTGGAGTTTAAAGTATGTGGGACAGATGGCTGATAGGAAGAGGCGATAGACTACCTGCTAACGTCACTTGAATTCCATCCATCAGACTCCATAGCTCGCAGCATCGCTGTTATTCGGGGATTTCTAGTAAAATATGTCTTATATGCTCAATGTGAAGGATATTAGTAAAACTATGAGAGACTGGGTCGAAGATTAAATTGTCCCTACTTCCTAAACCGCTAATCCGTGTTTCTCTTTCCACAGTTGCTTTCGTTATCCAGTTTTTCATACTGTCTCTACTGGTGGGCATGCCTCTGATGACACTGCATATGACCATGGGGCAGTACATCGGCTCCGGCATCGTCGACATGTGGAGAATTTCACCCATCTTCAAGGTAGGTTACTCCACAGCCTGCCAAATCCTTCAGCTCTAGAACTCCAGGACTAGGCCTGACAATTGAGCTACACAGAACATGAAGGACCGTCCGTCTTGTTCCTGTTGTGAAGAACCTCCGTCCGTCCTGTTGTGGCGTCCTGTTCATTAATGCTGGGACGGATCTCAGACCAGACTCGGTTTATCCGTTATCGAAACCATCACTACCGTTAGCGTTAGCCACACCGTTAGCGTTCAAAAAAGTATGCGCGTTCTCTCTAACAAGCAGCGGACAGGGCTGTGTGGCCCGCTTTTGTCCCTGATGACAAGGCACATGAGGCGGAGCTACGTTTCCCAGCACTGCCCTCTTGACTTATAATGTATTATCGTAATCTGACCTGACCTGACCTGACCTGACCTGACCTGACCTGACCTGACCTGATCTCTCTCCCCTGGCAGGGTATCGGTCTAGCGGCGGTCTTTGCCGAGGTGATTCTCGGTGTGTACACGGTGGTGCCCATCTCCTGGATGTTGGTCTACCTGCGGGACAGCTTCGTCTCCAGCTATGACCGCTACAAGTGGGCCGCCTGCCCCGGCAACTGCACCGTCGGTTACGACGAGCTCGTCACCTACACTGTGCCGCAGTACTTCAAGTAAGTCGCCGCCGCTGGGAGTTGCGCTTAGTTAGCGTTATGGGAGCTGGAATGAAACCATGCATAGGCAGAGAATCATATCGATAAACAGTGTTGTTACGACGTATGGCAAGCATGCTCCTCTCAGAGCGACGAATTTATTTGAATAAATCAATTATACTCGACACATTTCATGCTGGCACTCAACAGCTGATGTGGAATCATTTTAACCCTCGCCCAGATAGGGGCGAGGATGGTTTTTCGGTTTTTCGGTTTTTCCCCCTCGGTTTTTCGGCAATACCTCAAGTAGCTATTAACCAATTGTAATGAAACTTTCAGTACTCTTGTTTTGAACAATTTAACACATATTCTGAAAATTTCGAGTCTCCAACTTACATGACCCGTGACCTTTGATCTGTTTCTAAAGGTCATGTCAGGCAAAACTGGCGTCTCGTTGTATCGACCCTGGTTACATGTTTAGTTTCCGAGTGTTTGTTGTTCAGGAGCATATGCTCAGGTGTTTACAGGTGACAATTGTTGCTTCCGCTGAGATTGTGGTCTCGACTCTCAACTGACCTTTTCTGAGGTTAACCGAGGTCACTGACCTCTGATGGCCGCAGGTTACTTTTTTGTCTTCTGGCCGGTTCTAGAGCAATATGTGACGCTGATTTCAAATATGGGATCCATTTTACATAATTTAATGTTACACTGGGGTCATGCGCTTCCGCAGGTCAACTGAGGTCACTGACCTCAGATGACCTAGCAGGACCTTTTCTTAATTTGACAGTTATTATGACATATTGTGACACTGATTTCAAATTGTGCATGTAATAAGCACATTAAAATGTTCCTTCACCCTTTTGGCTCGATCAATATTCAATTTTCATTCATTTACGATTTTATGAAATTTGGGTCATTTACATGACCTCAGAGGACATCTTTTGACACATGATTTTAAAATTGGGTGTCAGTGACTTTCTCTCGTCACAAGCAGCATGCTCGTTTTAAATTTAAGCTCTAGTGAAGCTCTCAATTACGGGCGAAACGCCAAGAAGAGCGGGGTCGTACCAACCAACTCCCCCCTCCCCCGTCCCTACCCGGACACGCAGTGATCTTGCCCTACCCGGGTGAGGGTAAAGTTTGTCCTCATCGTTCTGCTTTTTTCCAAACCCGACTCGCAACTTCTTGATGAAAATTCGTATTCACTACTCGCATAGAAACGGACTTAAACTCGTAATGCTGTGCAAATGCCAGATTTTGGCGTTCGGTGTGGACTGTAAGTACGGTGGATGGTGACTTGTATGTGACCGATGTTTGACCTGTATGTGACCAATGTCTGACCTGTATGTGACGGCTGATGTCTGACCTGTATGTGACCAATGTCTGACCTGTATGTGACGGCTGAGATGACCTGTATGTGACCGATGTCTGACCTGTATGTGACCGATGTCTGACCTGTATGTGACCTGTGATGACCTGTATGTGACCGATGTCTGACCTGTATGTGACCAATGTCTGACCTGTATGTGACCGATGTCTGACCTGTATGGACCGATGTCTGACCTGTATGTGACGCTGAGATGACCTGTATGTGACCGATGTGCTGACCTAGTATGTGACGATGCTGACCTTGTATGTGACCAATGTCTGACCTGTATGTGAACAAATGTCTGACCTGTTATTGACCGATGTGCTGACCTGTATGTGACCAATGTCTGACCTGTATGTGGACGATGTCTGACTGTATGTGACGGCTGTGATGACCTGTTATGTCACCGATTGTCTGACCTGTATTGTGACCGAGTCTTGACCTGTATGCTGACGATTGTCTGACCTGTATGTGACCGCATGTCTGACCTGTATGTGACCGATGGTCTGGACCTGTGATGTGACCAATGTCTGACCTGTATGTGACCAATGTCTGACCTTGTATGTGACCAATGTCTGACCTGTAGTGACCAATGTCTGACCTCGTTATGTGACCAATGTCGTGACCGTGTATGTGACGATTCTGACCTGTATGTGACCGATGTCTGACCTGTATGTGACCAATGTCTGACCTGTATGTGACGGCTGAGATGATCTGTGTGTTCTCCAGTCAGAGAGTGCTGCAGCGTAATATGTCGGGGACGGGCCTGCCGGAGGTCGGCTACCTCGGCTTTGAGATCTCCTTCAACTTGGCCGTCACCTGGATACTGGTGTACCTGTCACTGGGAAGAGGTATGTGTGACATTGTGACATTGTGACGGTGTGACGGTTCAATACATCCCGTCAGTCACGCTGTTAAGATTCCTTTATAACCCGCGCGACAAGACGTCTCCTCCCATCTGACTCTCATAAATGAAACGTGAGTTCATTAGAACATAAACATCCGATACGCTATCTATCGTGATAAAATAAATGATTATGGCAGTATTAGATGATCGCAAAATGGTAAATTACAAATATGAAAAATTAGTGTCAAATTCGTAGTTCAGCAATGACAGATTGGGAATTCTCAGGGC
>VOPJ01001446.1:0-53495 GCA_014673585.1 Semibalanus balanoides
CCGTTTTTGCGCTACTCCTGAAAAACCTGAGGGGGGGGGGGCGGAAATCACCCCCCCCTGCAGTGCGCGGGTTAATATTTAACACCACAAGCGGCGTACATTTTAAAACTTTTGGGAAGGTGGGACAGTAGGATTGCCCTTATTTTTCGAAAATCAGAAATTGTATCGGGACAGGGAAATTTCTGGTTCAAATCCCATCAAAAACAACGTGTGTGAAATATTTTTTTTAATCAATTTATATTTAGAGGTCGCTCAAAGAGGTCAAAGTTTGGACATTTTAGCCAACAACGGTGAAAACACGGATAATTTTAATGAAGTGCTGTGGACATATTTTAATGAAATAACATAATTGTTATATCATTTATCATCATATCATAATAATTGTTATATCATAATTGTGCCTGAATATCGTTATTTTAGAAACATTATCCAAGTGTGAAAAATAATTTTCAAATCAATTAATATTTAGAGGTCGCCCAACGAGGTCAAAGTTCGGATTTCTTTTGGAAAATTTGTAGCATATTGCAATGTTACAGAAGTGTGTTTATTTGTAAATTAGGACATATTTTACTAGATTATTACCAAATATATACTAAATAACATAATTGCTTTCAATACTTTTCGTTCTAAGTCCCCCTCGCTATAAGTATTAGGCCCTCAAGGGAGGATCTCATGGGCGCCCATCTCCTTTTCATCTATGCCTTGATCGCAGAGTTTACTCGAGACTTGCGGGCGTCAGGATGGTGTTGGCGGTGGCTATCGCCGACTATCGGCCTTTGTTCCTCTCATCTTTCGTGAGAGCCAGGTTGAACTGCTGCTGCATATAATGCGCTGCTGCATAAGCGCCACACCGACACCCCATTCAGCCAAATCTCAGTTCGTCTCAGTCTTTCTGCGCTCCGCTTCCCTGTAGTTGAAGTCCTTGGGCCATAATGCAGAGTCGTTGCGGAGGAAGTCCCGTTCCAGGCGTAGGATTGTGAAGAAGTCCGCCGTGCTGGTAGGGACGAAGTGGGTCACGGGTTTGCTTGTGATGGCTTCGATGATGACGTTGACTTGAGCCAGCCGCCGAAGAGGATCATCTGACCCTTCCTCTTGCTCCATAGCCTTGAGCATGTCCCGCTTGATCGAGGCTGGGAAGTCGTCATCGAAGAACACCAATACCATTATTATCTTGCTCAGGTACCACAGGTGGCGACAGAACGCTGTGGCCGTCGCCTTGCTCACCGCCTTGTCGGGGTAAGAAGTGCATTGAGAAAAGCCAGGTCTTGCGTCGGGGCCGTTTCCAACTGGTACGCCTTAGACCGGTCCGTCACGTATGCGGTGACACTAAAGGTGACGATTCGACGGATGTCTCGGCTGCCGTCAGTGAGAACTGGACTCGGAGCAGGTACACCTTGATGGCATACAGGACCTTGGCCATCCAGCGAGCATAGTGGAGGTTGTTGTTGTTGTTAACTCCCTCCAGACCGGCGATCGGTCATAGCCTGTCGGCTCTGGAGGGACCTGGCAGCGGCACCCAGGGCCGCCACCACTCTGCTGCTCCGCATCTCCTCCAGGTAGGGTCGAGATCGTCCCAGTGGACCTCAGCCTCGCGTACCATCAGGGCCGGGCAGTCCAGCTAGGACGTGGGTTCGGCGTGGTCAGCGCTCTCGCCATGCAGGTTGGGCACAGGGCCCTGCAGTTCGAACGTCCTCGCATCCGGCGCAGCGTCGCCGATCGGGCCACTTCGGGCGAATGCCGATGCAGGTCTGACGGGATCCCCGACCAGTGTCCCGCCCGCAGCTGGTGGAGTCCAGCTACTGTGCGTCCTATCTCAATCGGGCGGCGGTAGAGTTGCCCTCAGCCTCCCTGTACCACCTGCGCGGACGCCATTCTCGAGCCCAGTGGGATGGGCGCGCGGGTCGGCCCTGGCCGGCCGCACGGTAAGATCGTCCTGACGTTCGACCGGTAACGGTCCTCCTTTGGGGGAGCGCCGTGGCCCTCCTTGGCCCAGGTCCATCCGCTCGGTCGTTGCCCGGGTAACTCACGAGTGAGAGGGTACCCCTGGAGGTGGACCGGTCTGCTCTGAGTCAGCGTCGACAGGGCCTCCCATATCAGGCAGCCCAGCGGCGTCGACTGCGCCGACGGTCCGTCCCGCAGTACCGCCAGTGCCGACTGCGAGTCCGTGCACACCACTATGGGGTCCTCTGTGTGGGTGGGATGTTCCCGCGGGAGGAGGGCGAGCGGCTGCTTGAAGCGCAACCATCTTCCGCCCGGAAGCTCGGAGCAGAGACTGCCGGCCGGGACCCGCAGTGTTCTCTCCTCACCGTCCGGGGTCTATGATGTGCATCCAGCTCTCCGTTGTGGATACCTTTATCCACGGGATCCATCGCGACACAATACGCCATGTAGCGCATTGGGGGAGGCCGCCGAGGTGGAGTGTGGCGGCTCGTAGTTTCTGTTGGGGTGATGATCCGAACGGCATCGGTCCGACGTCCAGGCAGATAGTGACGCTTTCACCTCCCTCCCAGGGTGGCGCTCTTCTGGGCAGAACCCATACCTCACGGCCGAGCCGCCTCCAACCCATGACTGTGCTGAGACGCTCGGGGGCAGTAGCCTCTGCCACCCGGCGGGAGCGGGGTCGTCCTGGGAGAGGGCGGTCGCTTTTAGCCAGCAGGCGCGGCTCCGCCAGGGTCTGCCTGCCGGACAGAGACCGGGGTGAATGCCAAGCCTCCGCACCAGCGAGCGCATCGGTCGGCGGTAAAGAGCGCGGGCAGCCGGTGATCACTCTGGCAGCCGCCCTCATCTCACGCTCCAGGACTTCCACGTGGGAGGGCGGCGTCGACGGGAGCCATGCCGCCGCCGCGTGTGGTGTGGAGGTCGCCCGGGCGAGTGAAGCGGGTTCTTCGCTTGGGTTGTCCACCAAGGACGATGATGGCAAGTTCTAAAAGTTAGCTGTAGTGATCTCGGCGATCTCTGGTGGTTCGTCAATCGTCACCTTCACCGTCTCCAACTACGTGACAGCCAGGTCTAAGGCGTCGCAGTCGGCAGCGACCTCGGCGCAGGACCTGGCTTTTCTCAAGGGCTGCTGGCTTACCCCGATAAGAGGAGAGTAAGGCATGGTCGACAGCGTTCCTTTGCCACCTGCCCTTGGTACACACCCGAGCGAGATAATAGTGGGATTGGCGTTCTTCGATGAAAACTTGCCAGCCTCGATCAAGCGGGACATGATCAAGGCTATGGAGAAAGAGGAGGGGTCAGATGATCGCTTTCGGCGGCTGGCTTAAGTCGATGCTACCGTCAAAGCCATTCCGAGCAAAACTGCTGCCCACTTTGTCACCACCAGCACAGCGGACTTCTTCACATTCCTTTGTCTAGAACGCGACTTTCTTTACAACGACCGTGCAACAGGTTCCATGACCCCAAGTACATGGAAGCGGCACCCAGAAAGAGGGCCCTGAGTGAGCCAATAATTTGGAGATGGGCGCCCATGAGAGCCCTCTTTCCTTTACAGGTGAGAGGAACCGAGAAACAAGGGGACTTAATACCACAATACCATAATACCACACATATTTAAACAGTTATGTTATCTAGCATGTACAGGGTGCCGACGATAAATTAGGAAACTTTTCAGAGCACGTTTTAGCTTATGTAAAGTTGCTTGATTAACGTTGTCAGGGTATACACGCGCATGAACTGCTTCATTACGTGCCTTTCAGAGTAGTTTTTACGTTTATAGCTAGTGTGGCACAACAATGGAGGAGCAGAAAAAAGCAGCCATTGTCGTTTTAAGCTTATGTAAAGTTGCTTGATTAACGTTGTCAGGGTATCACCGCATTGAACTGCTCATACTGCCTTCAGAGTAGTTTTTACGTTATAGCTGTGGTGCACAACAAGGAGGAGCAGAAAAGAGGCCATGTCGTCAGGTTTCGCGCCGGCGGGCCCCGGCAAGAGTTAAAGAGTTCAACACAAGAGGAAAAAAAATGAATCGAGTCAAAATTAATTGCTAGCAGAGTAGCTCTGTGAGGGACCCTGAAAGCTGTTTTCTCGGACAAAAATGACCCAACAAATGGCCAACACCTATGATTATGGGGTTCATCTCCAGCGAAGTCCCAGTTCTTCTTTGAAAAGGGCCTGAGGGTGAATGCCGATGCAAAAATTCATGTGATGGACACAGTTGTCAAGCCATGGATCAAGGGCATCGAAGGTCACTGACATAACGTGTTCCAACAGGACGGCATGCACCAACCCACAACGCCAAAAAGACGTAGGCATGGTTGACGGAGAACCTGAAGGAACTCTGGACGAAGGACATCTGACCCTCTAGCTCCCCTGACTGCAGCCCTTGTGATTACCTTTCCTGTGGCGTTTGTGAGAGGAAGTCAACAAACCACCCCCACAGCACTAAAAAGTCTCCCAGAATAAGAACCACGAAACAATGATGGCAAACTTGCAGAAGAACATGATGCCAGTGTCTGCCGTCCGTCCTCAGCCTAATCAAGCGTTGCTAACGAAGGTTAAAGGCATATTCATTGAGTGAAACCTGGTAGCAAAGATGCAAGGAAACATGTGTGCAAATTTTCAATAAATATGTGTGGTTTTCTTGAAGTTATGACCCTTTTTGTGATTTCGAAATGTTTTTCCTAATTTATCGTCCGCACCCTGTATTTGGTAATAATCGAACAAAATATATCCCTATTTCCAATTACATACCGGGTGTTTCTGAAAATACTGACATTTGGTGGACGTATTAAGGGTATATAATGTAAGTAATTGCATGTGTTCGATACACGAGCTAAAAGCATAGTTCAAAGCAATTTGTTTGACACCAAACATGTCATTATCGCGTAAGTGATATTTACAGCACGAAGCAAAGAGCTAAATAGTGCAATTTTTACTTGGAGGACAAAATCGAATCAAATTTGACGGCGAGACGCTTCAAAAAACCTATTTTAAAGTTAAGTCATTGCCAGCCTGGAAACTATCTCTTCCTAACTGAGAAATACCTGCGGGATGAAGTATTAGCAACTCCAGAAGTCAGTTGTTCTGGGGCAAAACAAGTGGATTAAGGACACAAAGAGCGGGTTAATTCTGTCCGACGCCGCTCATGAAAACGACCCCAGAAAATCTTCACGGCGCGCCTCGGGCGAGAAAGCGGGCTGCAGCGGTTCAACCACGCAAATGATTCTCAAAAATGACCTTAATATGTACCCCTGCAAGCTATTTATGAAGAGCAAACTGACTGAAGCCGACAAGATTGCTCGCTCGACATTCTGACAATGAATTCCGCAGAAATGCAAGGAAACGGTGGGTTTTTGGGAGAAAGTGTGTTTCACTGACGAGGCACATTTTTAACTTTGATGGTAGGGAAACTCGCCAAAAACAACCGAGTCTGGAGCTAAAACACCACCAGACGTTGGTATCATAACGAGACCCCCCCACCCAAAGAAGTGCCACCGCATGGTGCGCAGTTGAGCAGCATTGGCATCGTTTGGCCCAATCTGGATTGAAGATGACGAGGGGAAGGGGCCATGGTAATGCAGACGCTAGTCGCCGGTCATAACAATTTCTGGATCGCGCTTCAGAGAAGGAGAGTGTTGACACCGTAAACGAACAGTGGTTGCAACAGATGGCGTCCCGCCCATACAGCTACCGCTTACCATCAGGTGGCTCCAGAGCGGTTCGGAGGACGGATAATCTCAAGGCACCTCCGTCACGTTGGCGGCGAGTCTCCAGATTTGACACTCCCTGACTTGTACCTCTGAGGTAATGTGAAGGAAAAAACATTCAAAAGTGGTCCTCGATGCTTCCCGGAGTTCAAGGCCGCTGTCACGGAGATCGTGAGATCAGTGACAGCCCAGCAGTGCCGGAAAGTGCTCGCAAAGGTGCGCCCTTGGGCAGAGATCTGCGTGGCCAGAAATGGTGCACATTTCGAACACGTGCTCTAGACTAGGAACGGTGTACATACAATGACGCTAGATGGTGCATATGAATTGCAGATTATCATGGAATGATTTGAGCCCCTGACTATGTATCTGCTGCAATAAACACCAACGGAGGAAGGGAATTAAATGTGTCAGTATTTTCAGAAACACCCGGTACATGTCTGTAGCATTGTGAAATACCACGTATTTTCCACAAAATGTCCGAAATTTGAGCTCGTTGAGCGACCTCTAAATATAAGTTGATTGCAAAACTATTTTACACACTTAGATAAGATATCTAACATGACGAATTCAAGCATAAATATGATGGAATTAATTCAGGCATGTACAGAACTTTTCAACGCCCTTCCGATCTGTTCAGGGGCTCATCTGCGATCCACGAAAAACATGATGTTGAGTGGGTGATATCAGATTAAATACTAAGCAGACTTAGTCCGCAAGAAAATATTAAAAATGGAGATTTCACGTATATTGTAACACCCCTCGTCAGCGATTAAGGGGTATTCGGTATCAGATCATTGCTCGTGTTTAACCTTCGCCCTAGTGGGGGGTCATTTTGACCCCCTGAGGTTCTTCCGGAATAGCGGGAAAATTGCGGCGCGCAGCGCCACCAAATTTTGATCAGCTGTTCGGGCATCAGTTACCCACACTTTGTCAAAGTTTGATCTCCGGTCATCGCAGGTCATGTCACCAGGCCTGCCTTTCAAAATGTTTGTAATCGTGCCAAAGAAACAGCCTTTGTTCGAGAGATTTCAAATTTGCAGGATTGCATAGGGTCATCTTTACCTACAATTGGTGCATTTCGGATTTGTTGCATCGGTGACCTAAGGTCAGTCAAATTTTCTGATCTCCCCATTTTAAGTGAACGGGAAAATGTACACTTCACATGCTTCCTATGCTGAGAATATACAAAATGTATTCACAAAATCATCGGAATCAATGACGACCTTAATTTGACCTTTGATGACCTCTGGTGACCTCAATATTGACCTGAGCCAAAAATATTCAAGGTAACTTCGAATTCCCATGTCAAGAGCTTTCGAACACATTTTAAGCGTTTTTCTAGTCCCTTTAGTTTTCAAGTAAGACCATTTTGTCAATCATTCTGACCCCCACACCATGGCGAAGTTGTCTTGGGAGGCCCACCGGGGCGTGGGTTAAGACGAACAATCACTAAGTGCTCTGACAATAAGTTATCTTTGTATTTAATCTTCATCTGGGATCTCTACGCGCTTTGGGTCTCTTAAAAGCTGGTAGAGCGCCCTCTCCACACTGACTGGGGCCCTATTCATACGTATTTTTATCTATACAGGCCTTTAGCTGCCCAGCAAGCACTGTTAATTATTCGTGTTGCAACTTTGTAAGGTTCGCGGACGTTCTTTTATGCCACGTAATACATTTTGCGGGCGCCTGACACCATCCAGAACACTGGGGCCGCCCTCGCTCGGTCACCAGAGGGGCCCGCCTGGCCTCCAGTGGGGACATGACCCCTTTGCCCCATAGAGTACGCCACTAATTGGTAAGAGGCATACGAAAGCCATGCGATACATGTCTTAACCCGCGCACTGCAGGGGGTTCGCGCCGAACACGAACTGCAGGGGGGTTGATTTCCGCCCCCCGTGAGATCTCCAAACTACGCAACCGTAGCGACAAGCGGAAAACTGCATTAGATAAAGCTCTTAGGCATGCTCTATCAAAGTATTTCGGTTTTCTTGGATTCAGGTCACAATTGAGGTCACCAGTGGTCACCAAAAGTCAGATTTTCCGGTTATTAGACTTCTTTTAGGACCTCTTTTCCAGAAACCCCGATCAATCTCGAAACTATGATACTAGGAGCAAACAATTAGAGAGGCAATCGAAGCTATTGAAATTTGCAATCGCATGTAAGTCCTCAAAATTGATCTCAAGATCAAAGTCAGGCTCCAGAGGCATGAAAGGTCAAAAAAATACTGTTTTTAGACCAAAACCAGTTTTTTCGTGAATAGCATGTCACCTAAGAAAGATACGGGAACATCATTTTGACGCCTCGTGTTTGTCTCATTGATGCGCTTTAAACATATACAACGGTTGACTGGGTAATGTCCAATCTGAAAATTTGACCTCAGGTCAAGGTCGATTAGGTGACCCAGGTAGGTCATGTTGCATAGGGGCAACGCGGCCAGACTAGACGAACACATTGGTGTCAACTAATCGTCTCTATCTTTTTTCTATCAAGAGTTTATTAGAGTATATTAGAGTATATTAGCAAATCATTGCTGATGACCTCAGATGACCTCAGATGACCTCAGATGACCTTGTAGAGATCACTGAGCATCAACTGCGCCTTGATCATTCAGAACGAGCTAAAATAGCATGATTCTGAAAGAATTAGCCTGATCCAATGAATGTTTATGAAAGGGAAACATTTGTTTATTTTTCCCATGTCACTCTATTAATGGGGAGGTCAGGAAAATTGAACCTGACCTTTTTGGTCACCGATACGAAAAAATCCGAGATAGACGAATTGTAGGGTACTGTTATGCTTATGAAATCTGCAAGTTTCAAAACTCCGAAAAAATGCGTGGCTTTGGCACGACGCAAACATTTTTGAAGTGAGGTCACCTTGACATGGACTTGTGACCTGACCTGAGATGACCTGAAGTCAAAACTTTTCCAAAGTTGGGTAATTGATGCTTTAAAACAGGTGTAGAAAATTTGGCGGCGCTGCGCGCCGCCGTTTTTCCGCTACTCCAGAAAAACCTGAGGGGGGGCGGGGCGGAAATCAACCCCCCTACAGTGCGCGGGTTAAGGGCTATTTTTCATGTATTATTCGATAGAAGCAATCAACCATTTTCACAACCTAACCCCATATAATAACCCTAAGGTCAAGGTCAGGCCACATATAGGGTTAAATTTTGAAAATGATTGATCCTTGCTAAACCTGAGAGGGTTCTTGTTCGACCTAAGAGTCCCTTTTCGGGCCTAAGAGGGGCCTTACTAGACTTAGGAGGAACCTCAGTGGATTTTACGGGGTCATCGGTCGTTCTGACGGACCCTCGGTCGATCTCAGGGGCTCTCGTTCGACCTCAGAGGGCCCTCGGTTGATCTTAGAAGGCCGTCAGTGAATGTCAAGGGACCCTCGTTTGATCTTAGTGTGTCCTCAGTCGATCTTAAGGTGTCCTAAGTCGATCTTAAGGGGCCATTAGTGCACCAGAGGGGCCATTAGTGCACCAGAGGGGCCATTAGTGCATCTCAGGGACTATCGGTCGATTTCAGGGGAGCCTTTGTTGATATCAGGCCCCTTACTTGATCTCAGAAGCACTCGGTGCGTCTCATAGACCCTCTGTGCATTTCAGGGGCCCTCGATGTATCTCAGGGGCCTTGCATGCATATCAGTGGGCACTCGGTAAATCTCAGGGGGGCCCCTGGCTCTGTCGATATCAGGGGCCCTCACTTGATCTCAGGGGCACTCGGTGGATCTCAGGGGCCCTCAGTGAATCCCAGGAGGTCCTCGCTTGATCTCAGGGGGCCCCTCAGTCGGTCTTAGGGGCCCTCCAGTCGATCTGATGGGCCCTCTGTTGATCTCAGGGCCCTCAGTCGATCTCAGGGGTCCTTAATAGATCTGAAGGGCCCTCTGATGGTCTAAGGGGTCCTCACTTGATCTCAGGGGCACTCAGTACATCTTATGGACCTGCAGTGCATTTCAGGGGCCCTCGGTGTATCTCAGGGGCCTTCCATGCATATCAGTGGGTACTCGGTCAATCTCAGCGGGCCCTCTGTCAACCTCAGGGGGCCTTTGTCGACCTTAGGGGGCCTTTTCGACCTTAGGGGGCTTTTAACGACCTCAGGGGGCCTTTGCCGACCTCAGGGGGGACTCCGTCGACCTCAGGGGGCCTCTGTCGACCTCAGGGGGACTCTGTCGACCTCAAGGGGCCCTCTGTCGACCTCAGGGGACCCTCTGTTGACCTCAGGAGACCCTCTGTCGACCTCAGGGGTCCTCTGTCGACCTCCGGGGGCCTCTGTCGACCTCAGGGGTCCCTCTGTCGACCTCAGGGGTCCCTCTGTCGACCTCAGGGGGTCCTTTGTCGACCTCAGAAAGGGGGACTCTGCCGACCTCAGGAGAGGGGCCTCTGTCGACCTCAGGGGGCCCTCTGTCAACCTCAGTGGGCCCGCTGTCAATCTCAGGGCCTCTGGCGACCTCAAGGGGGGGGGGGGGCCTCCGCTGACCTCAGGGGGCTATCGACCTCAGGTGTCGACCTCAGGGTGTCCTCTGTCAACCTTAGGGGACCCCCTATCGAACTCAAGGAGGCCCGTTTTCGACCTCAGGAGGGGTCGACCTCAGGGGTCCCTCTGTCGACCTCAGGGGGCTCTCTATCGACCTCAGGGGACCCTCTGTCGACCTCAGGGGGCTCTATGTCGACCTAAGGGGGACCTCTGTCGACCTAAGGGTCCCTCTGTCGACCTCAGGGGCCCTTTTTGACCTCAGGGGTCCCTCTGTCGACCTCAGGAGGCCTTTGTCGACCTCAGGGGGTCCTCTATCGACCTCAGTGGGCCCTCTGTCGACCTCAGGGGGCTGTCAACCTCAGGTGTCACCCTCAGAGGTCCTCTGTCGACATCAGGAGTCCTCTGTTGACCTCGCGGGGGGGGGCCCTCTGATTACCTCAGGGGGGGGGGGGTCGACCTCAGGGGGGGCCTCTGTCGACATCAGGGGGCCCTCTGTTGACCTCGGGAGGCACTCTGTCGACCTCTTTGTCATAGGATGTGTTTCTTCCTCGTAACGTTGATGAAACTATTTCTAGTCACAATGCTGTATTGCTTTTTGGGGGTAAAACATACGGCCAAACATATGGTTGGTCCCTCCACTTAAAAAAGTGAGGGGGCAATTGCCCCCCGGCCCTGGCACCCCCGGTTCCTACGCTTTTAACCATCCATCCGCACATTTGACTATCGTAGCATGGTAACGTGCTGCTAAATACAGCACACACCTGTCATATGATGTTTCTTCCTCGTAACGTTGATCAAGCTATTTCTGGTCAGTGTTGTATTGCTTTTTGGAGGTAAATGCTACTATTCATGAATTATCACAAGCCCAAGGCGCCACAGAGTAAAAATCACATTCAGTTTTCTTTTGGCATGAGGTAGGTTACGGTGCTTCATTTGTTTTTAAGCAAAGTGCGTCATTACAGATGCATGATGTCGGCTCTTCTCCCCTGACGTTCAGCAGAGAGTGAGTCAGCCAGGGGTCGAAAAAGGAAGAGTAGTCACCAACAAAATTCCGGATTAAGGCGATCTCGCCGGTTTTGACGTATCCACAACGGGTGCGGTGGGTGATGTGCGCTGTTGTTCGGTGTGACTGACCGGTGCTGTGGGTGATGTGCACTGTTGTTCGGTGTGGCTGTTCGGTGCTATGGGTGATGTACACTGTTGTTCGGTGTGACTGACCGGTGCTGTGGGTGATGTACACTCTTGTTCGGTGTGACTGACCGGTGCTGTGGGTGATGTACACTGTTGTTCGGTGTGGCTGGCCGTGCCTGTGGTCAAGTGAGTACACTGCTGTTCGGTGTGCTGGCCCGGTGCTGTGTGGTGATGTGCACTGTTGTTCCGTGCTGGCTGGCGAGTGCTGTGGTGATGTACACTGTTGTCGTGTGTGAACTGGCCGGTGCTTGTGGTGATGGTGGCACTGTTGTTCGTGTGCGTTCGGTGCTGTGCGTGATGTGCACTGTTGTTCGCGTGTGAGCTGCCGGTGCTGTGAGGTGATGCTACACTGTTGCTTCGGTGTGGCTGACCGGTGCTGTGGCGTGATGTACACTGTGTTCGGTGTACTGACCGGTGCTGTGGGTTGATGTTACACTGTTGTTCGGTGTGACTGACCCGGTGCTTGGGTGATGCTAAACATGTTGTTCGGTAAAATGTGACTGACCGGTGCTGTGGGTGATGTACACTGTTGTTCGGTGTGGCTGAGCCGGTTGCTCGTGGGTGATGTGACTTGTGGTCGGGGTGACTGACCGGTGCTATTGTGATGTACACTGTTGTTCGGTACATCTCAACAACATGAACATAATGGGAGTACTAGGTCTGTGGGTGATGTACACTGTTGTCGTGTGGCTGGCCGGTGCTGTGTGGCTTGATGTGCACTGGTTGTTCGGTGGTGGGCTGTTTCGGTGCTGTGGGTGATGGTACACTTGTGTTCGGTGTGCCTGAACCGTGTGTGGGTATGCTACAACTGTTGTTCGGTGTGAACTGACCGGTGCGTGGGTGATGTACACTGTGTTCGGTGTGACTTGGCCGGTTAGCTTGGGTGATGTGCACTCGTTGTTCGGTGCGGACTGGACCGTGCTGTGGGTGAATGTACACTGTTGTTCGGTGTGACGGCCGGTTGCTTGTGGGTGGATGTGCACTGTTGTTCGGTGTGACTGACCGCGCTGTGGGTGATGTTACACTGTTGTTCGGTGTGACTGACCGGTGCTGTGGGTGATGTACACTGTTGTTCGGTGTGGCTGGCCGGTGCGGTGGCCAGCGGGACTGGTGCGGTGGGTGATGTCCATTGTGCACTCAGGGGCGTCGCCGAGGATTTTTGAGTGGGGAGGGTCGGCTGAAATGACGAAAAAATATACCCCATTTGTACAGGGTGTCCCACAATTGATGTCACGCCCTTCCACGAGCTCCATTTCTTCCCAGCTTGGGTGCACCGCGAAATGGAATTTCGCCAGGATCCAGCTCATCAGGGCTTCGTTGCGAGTTCCGCTTCACGTGACCAGGTGCGGATCCAAGGGGGGCCAAATCCGGCCATGGCCCCCCCCCAAAGCGGAAAAAGGTGGCGCCAACGTATCTTTGGCCCCCCCAAAGGATATCAGTTTTTACCCACAGTTATTTAATACGACTTGTTTTTGTACTATTTGGTATAACAGTGGTGAGTCTGGTACTCGAGGAAAATAACAATTTATCGTTAAAATAGCTTTAGAGCAGTTAAAAATCCAGCTATTCACCAATACAAAACCTGAAAAAATTCGCGCCGCTTCGCGGCAATCACACAAGTTTCGCAATTAGCTTTACACAAATAAGGAAAAAGGCAAAAGTTAATTTAATTAAGTGTATGCAGAGGCTCTCCTTGACGGTAATTCTGACCCCAGGGCCACTTCATACAATTTAGTAAACCCTCGCCTTACCGTTTCCACCTTCGCCGTTAACGGGGGGGGGGGCGCTGACAGGATTCCCTGTTAACTTCAAAACCAAGCACCATTAGAGCAACGCGGTAAAGAAGAACCCAGCATGTTGCCTTCATGTGCAGGAATCTAACGATACGGCATTTTTTAGGGGTTCAGCATTGGGTGAACTTCCAGGTCAAGTGGGAATGACCTCGACCTGATTCACGTCAAGAATAGTGGTTTTTCTCGTCAGAAAACCTCATAATGATAAATTATAAAATGTAATACCAAAACTTGCCTAGACCAGTTTGTCTCAGAAAATACAGAAAATTGTATTTNAGTATCAATCACCAACTCTGAAAAGTGTGCCCGCCAGGGCCAATTAGCAAAAAAGTGACAGAACGTGCTCCGGTCTCCCCTATATCTAAAACTAAATATATCTTTATATCAATGTATCACTATTTGCAATGCCATGTTTTGCTTGCTGTTCATTGTATGTCATGGTGTTGGACTTCTTTGAACATTGGTTTTCAATAAATGAAACGGTGCGTATTTTTGTGGTCGCTGTCCTGTTCCGACAGAGGCCCTGTTCGTCGACTCTGCCTTCTTCTCTGCCGGTGACCACCCGTCCTGTCAAGACATAGGCCTGTCGTCGACTCTGCCTTCTTCTCTGCCGCGTGACCCGTCCAATGAATTCCGACGAGGGCCCTGTTCCGTCGACCTCTGCTTCTTCTCTGCCTGTGACCACCCGTCCTGACTTCCGACAGAGGCCCTGTGGGCTCGACTGCTGCCTTCTCTTTCCGAGTGACCACCCGTCCTGTTCCGACAGAGGCCCTGTTCGTCGACTCTGCCTTCTTCTCTGCCTGTGACCACCCGACCTGGGAGGAGCAGGTGAAGATGGCGCGCCGCATCGCCGTCTCCCTGTCAGATGCCACCAACCGTCAGTCCCGCGGTCAGACCATGTACGAGAAGAGACAGAAGCGCAGCCCTCGCTGGATCCACCAGGGTGAGTGGCGGCGGTTAGCGCAGCGGTTAGAGCGCCGGCTGGATCCACCAGGGTGATCCAGCCGGCGGTATAGCGCAGTGGTTAGAGGCGCCGCTGGATCCACCAGGGTGATCCCAGCCGGCGGTTTTAGCGCAGCGGTTAG
Source organism: Semibalanus balanoides (assembly GCA_014673585.1). NCBI lineage: Eukaryota > Metazoa > Arthropoda > Thecostraca > Balanomorpha > Balanidae > Semibalanus > Semibalanus balanoides. The sequence continues at coordinate 14,197 of VOPJ01001446.1, forward strand.
AGCGCCGCGGATCCACCAGGGGATGATCCAGCCGGCGGTTAGCGCAGTGTTAGAGCGCCGGCTGGAAAATCCACCAGGGTTGATCCAGGCCGGCGGTTAGCGCAGTGGTTAGAGCGCCGGCTTGGATCCACCAGGGTTGATCAGCCGGCGGCTTTAGCGCCAGTGGTTAGGCGCCGCTGGAATCCACCCAGGGTGATCCAGCCGGCGGGGTTAGCTCAGCGGTTAGAAGCGCCGCTGGATCCACCAGGGTGATTCCAGCCGGCGGTTAGCGCAGTGGTTAGAGCGTCCCGGCTGGATCCACCAGGGTGATCCAGCCGGGCGGTTAGCGCAGTGGTTAGAGCGCCGGCTGGACCACCAGGTGATCCAGCGGCGGTTAGCCTCAGCGGTTAGAGCGCCGGCTGGATCCACCAGGTGAATCCAGCGGCGGTTAGCGCAGTTGGTTAGAAGCGCCGGCTGGATCCACCAGGGTGATCCAGGCCGGGCGGTTAGCTCAGCGTTAGGAGACGCCGGCTGGATCCAACCAGGTGATCCAGCCGGCGGGTTAGCTCAGCGGTTAGAGCGCCGGCTGGATCCACCTAGGGTGATCCAAGCCGGCGGTTAGCGCAGTGGTTAGAGCGCCGGCTGGATCCACCAGGGTGATCCAGCCGGCGGTTAGCTCAGCGGTTAGAGCGCCGGCACCAAATGCAGGTGTACAAACTGACCTGTCTACCAACCGTTATCCATTAGGAACTGCAGTTGCGAAAGCATTATTTCCCAAGAGTCAGTGACTAATTACGAACCGAGCTGGGTTTGATTCAATTATAGCGGTGCATTGGAACGGGCCTAGCTTCCGTTAAATTCTCACCCATTTCAATGCAGTGCTCGTGACGTGAGTCAGGAGTTAAGCCGTGTTCCCGGCGGTATGAGTGGCATCGGTATTCCTTCGTAACATATAAGCTTTTGAAGTTAGCATTGTGCTACAAGTATCTCGTTGTACTGTTACGGGTAAGCTTCGTGTTCGCCAGTTTAACTCTTTTTCTGCAGTTTTTGGCCGCTTTGGGTCAATTTCTGTCCTCTGCAAATCTGGAAAACACAGCAACTGCTTGAATTTCCAGGGATTAGGGGTGTTACATTTTTCTGGCGCCTGCTTTTGCTGTGATCTCATTCCATCGATATATTCACATTTAGACTATTCCCCACTGCTACTTAGACTTTTGTCATCTCCACTCTGGGCCCAGTTGGTACAGCCGCAGGGCAACAAGTTCGTATTCTCGCTGCTCCGTGGCTGGCATCATTTTGTCGCGTATGTCACTCGGCGGCTGTACGTACATACGCTATGCAGTGTGTGTTTTTGCGGAAATCTTGTATTGCAAGTATTGCACTTCGCGGAAACTGGAGATTACACATCAGTTACCCAACATTCATCATGCCGTTCAATATAATTCGTGTGTGTTTCTGGGTAACGTACTGCCGATGAAAAGCGTGCATGGTTGATTTAAATTGTATATGTCGGCATATAAATACTAAGTAAGTCTAGAGCGCTAGTGAAATAAATTGAAATAAATGCGCGGTTGGTCTGTGCTCCTATTGTTACTGCTGCTTAGATCGAAGATCATCATTGTTTTCTGAATGTTCAAAATGAGAGTTAAGCCGACTAACGTTCCATTTAGGTTATCAAGATGCAGAGTAATGTTCATCTCAGCAGTCCAAGTAGGTAGGACCAGCTGGACCAGGAAGGCTAATCATAATATACGTTATTAAGTACGTTATTGATCTGAATTTTCCCCACAAAAGTGAAGTCGTTCGGAATAGGAGCTTATGATATTTATCTTACATATCTTCGTCAGAGATCGTTCGTGAGAATTACGTTGCAATCTTAAACGTTAAAAAACAGTAATGTCATTATTACGAGCGATCGCTGACGAAGACAAGTAAATTACATTGGCATCGAAAGCGCTGAATCCGAACGACTTAACTATTGTAGAGAAAGTCCCGATAACAATTATTAAAACTATAACACCACAATAGCCGTTTTCACGATGGACTTTTTTGCGCGAAATGTTTTAAAATATTTTAAAATGTTTCTTTAGTATGCAAATTTTAGAATACTTGTCCATTCCTTAACTACACAACTTTTGCGTGCGATTTTTGTCTTTAAATGTCACTAAGAATTTTGTAATATGCTAGTAAGAATGAAGTATGTTACAAAATTGCGATTTGGTGGTAATTAGCAAGACAATTATTCATAGGTTAGTTGTGATGATCTCAACCTTCTGAAACTTTCCAAAAAAATCAAAAACATTAATATCCCGGGCACGCTATTGGTCGCTCAACGGACTGACCCCCTTTGACTCATAATGGACTCGCCCAGCAATGGCCAGCGAATTGTTTCTAGCGCATCATTGCGCCATGCGAAGGCAGGCAGACGCGTGTTTAGGAATCGTAACCAAGTTAAGGAGCAGGCTGGTACTTAGAAAGACCTAAGTCAGTCAAAAATGTAAATATTGCTTTGCAATTTTTAAGGGGCATCGTTCATGCTTTGTTCTCAAATATATCTTCCAGTTTTGAATATATTTGACTATTTTCATTTTAAACATATTTGTCATCAGCAAATAATTTATGTGATCACAAAATTTCAATTTGCAAATAAATTAAACAACTGGAAGATATATTGGAGATCAAAGCATAGACGATGCCCCTAAAAAAATTCAGAGCAATATCTATATTTTTGACTGACTTAATGTCTACGTAAGTACCAGCCTGCTCCTTAACTTGGTTGCGATTTCTAAGCACGCCAGTCGCCAGGCAGACCTGTGATCCATGACGCTGCCAGATTGAGTATCTAGTATGGCGGTATGCTTAACTGAACGAATGGACTCTAGACGTGTATATTCTTCAGAAACGGACAATTTTGTATCATAATCTTGGAATGAGCTCATATCATGTTTCTTAACTCGAATAATGATAAAATCGCATAAATCATTAATTTATTTATTTAAATATATATACATATACTAAAACATTTTAAATCATCTTAAAATGTTTTAAAACATTTCGCGCAAAATAATCCATCGTGAAAACGGCTATTATGTCTTACCGTGAAAATGCGTTATTACGAGGGCTGTACAATAAGTAACGTAAAATGTGCTATAACTCAATGACCTTAACCCGCGCACTGCAGGGGGTTCGCGCCGAACACGAACTGCAGGGGGGGTTGATTTCCGCCCCCCCCGTGAGATCTCCAAAACTACCGCAACGTTAGCGACAAGCTGGTAACAACCCGGCATCTAAGATAGCTCTAGGGCAAGCTCTATTCGAAAGTATTTCAGTCTTTTCTGGATCAGGTTTACATTTGAGGTCACCAGTGGTCACCAAACGGTCATATTTTCGGTTTAGGACTCTTTTAGGACTCTTTCTCAGAAACCCCAATTATTCTCGGAAAACTTATGATCACCTAGTGAGCAAACAATTAGAGAAGCAATCGATAGCTATTTAAAATTTGCAATGGCCAGCCAGTCCTTTCCAAAAATTAGCTCAGATCAATAGTTTTAGGGGCTCCAGAGGGTCACTGAAAGGGTTCAAAAATTACCGTGTTTAAAGCGCAAAAAACAGTTTTTCGTAATTAGCATGTTACCTAAGAAAGATAGGGAAACATTTTGATCCCCATCGTGTTTGTCTCATTGATGCACTTTGGAACATATATACGGTGACCTTGGTAAGGTCAACTTCAAAATTGACCTTCAGGTCAACGTCATTTGGTGACACCAAGGTAGGCATTTTAACATATTGGGGCAACGCGCGGCCAGACGAGACGAAACCACATTGCTGTCAACTAATCGTCTCGTATTCTCTATTATCTAATCAAGATTATATGACAAATCATTAGCTTGATGGCACCTTACAGATGACCGTCCTCAGATGACCTTAGTTAAGAAATCACAAAGCATTAATTTGCACCTTGATCATTTAGAATGAAGCTAATAAAAGCATGATTTTGAAAGGGAATTATAGGTCCTGATCCAATGGCCATATCTTAGAAAGGGAAGCATTTTGTTTATTTCCCATTCACTTATAATGGGGAGTTCAGGAAATTGACCCTGACCTTTGGTTAGCCGATGCCGAAAAAATCCGAGAGAAACGAATTGTAGGTACTGATATTCTTATGAAATCCTGCAAGTTTCAAAACTTTCGAAAAAAGACTGTGGCTTTGGCACGAACGCAACATTTTTGAAGGTGAGGTCACTTGACATGGACTTGTGACCTGACCTGAGATGACCTCAAGTCAAAACTTTTCCAAAGTGTGGGTAATTGATGCCCAAAACAGGTGTACGAAATTTGGCGGCGCTGCGCGCCTCCGTGTTTTTCCCCTACTCCTTGAGAAACCTGAGGGGGAGAGGCGGAAAATCACCCCCCCCCCTGCAGTGCGCGGGTTAATGTAGTAGAGACAAAAACAATAAACACTACGACAAATCTATGAACAATTTGCTACAAAGGCCTATTTTGCGTTTTTCTCAATACATTGTTTCAACCTCGGGCATCATGGATAAATTGAGAAAGCAGCGTTCCGTTTTTCGAATTTATGCTGTCCTGGGCCGGCAAAAATTCTACCAGCCAAAATTCTACGCAAAACTCCACGAAAGTTGATAGATGAGGACACAATGGCTTAACAAATGTTTGGCAGTGATTCAGCGGTTCAAAAAAGCAAACCAATACACATAAGGCAAGGCCTCGATCTGGCAAGGACCAGTGACCGTCACCACACTGAAACGACCAGATAGGAAGGGGAAGAACGGCGTTGCTGGGGGATTCCTCACCCGGCCGTACAGCCCTGATCTTGAATGGCGTCAGCTTCCACCTGTTTGGTCAACTGAATAACTTCCTTCACGGTCAGGGCTTTGCGACTGATGAGGAGTTAATGATGACTGAAAATACGGTGCAGGATCACCGGCAAGAAGTTTTTCGTGCGGGATTTCGGCGTTGGGTGGGGCGATGGGAGAAGTGCGTCATGGTAAACGGTGATTGGGTGGAGAAAACAAGTTTGTGGAAGGCTAGGAAGCTGGATAGGAAATATGGTCACAAAACGAGGACAAACCATTTTTTGTAGAGGAGAGTTCAAAGATCGAATTTGGTGTTTTACCCATGTCGTTCAACCAAAATTTGACTGAAATACAGATGATTTTACGTTACTTATTGAACAGGCCTCGTATTTGTATTAGTTCTGTTCTCTGGCTAATAATGTTCGCTAGCAGATACAACTTGAACCGTGTATGGTGGCTGTACAGCGGATTTCGTGACGGGAGTCAGGTTTTCATTTTCGTGGATCGTAAAATATTGCACCGCGGTGTACAAATGTTAATAACAATACATTTTGCGGAAATTTGTGCCGATGCATGTTCATTATGGGTAGCATATAGCATTTTGTGTTTTCATCTAAGACCACGAGAAAAAACTCCCCACCTCCTTTCCAACAGCCTGTTGTCTCCACAACCATATTTGTAACGCAGCATCACTTACCTGAACGCGCTCACTTCTACGTAGTAAGCTGTGGCAGCTGACAGCTCCGATCTCAGCTGACAGCTGACAGCTCCGAGCTCAGCTGACAGCTGACAGCTCCAAACTCAGCTGTCAGCTGACAGCTGACAGCTCCGAGCTCAGCTGACAGCTGACAGCTCCAAACTCAGTTGACAGCTGACAGCTCCAAGCTCAGCTGACAGCTCCAAATTCAGCTGGCAGCTGATAGCTGACAGCTGACAGCTCCAAGCTCAGCTGACAGCTGGGGCATTCCAGGACAGATCGACAAGCGAAAACCCCCAAAATAACACCCTACATCTGCGATTTCGATAAAACTCCGTCATAGGGGTTATTCGGGGCGCTGAATCACGCTGTGCAAGTTTCAGCTTGATTGGAGTTACGACTGTTGAGTTATAGCCATCCGGCATTTCGTGAGGAAACCTTGCATGGCTAAGACCAATTAGCAATAACTCCCATAACACGAATTATCCAATTCCTAGAAAACCTACATTTTCTGAATGCAATGAAGTAAGGATCATTTCCAGGTCCAGTTTTTATTTGTTGTGTTGATTTCTGATTAAAGACCTTTACCTCTCGTGATCTACCCTGACTTTCAAACGAGCGCATTGAAAATAATGTGTTATATTTTTATTAATATCTTAGTAAGCATGTCTTTGTACAGTATACAATTCGGAGATGGCGTGTTCTTTAAATGTTTCTTTTAATTGCTCAAATTAACTTGTTTTCTCCTTCACCAACACAAATGATTAATTGTCCCATAGGGCTTTGAATCGGCTATGTGTCCACCACGAAGTTTTTAGACGGCAATAAGCGCATTTCGAGAAAGTTAAGGGAATTTATTGATTTACCAGGTGAAAATGTTGTCAGTACCTCTGCAGGCAAGCTGAGGTCAGCGAGTTACCAGGGCAACATTTTTACCAAAACTTTAATGATAATATAGATAGAAATCTGAAAACTACACCAATTGCTTGTTTCGTCGCATTCGCGTCGGCAGATATTGCAGCATGACCTACCTGGTTACCAAATGACCTTCACAAAAGGTCAAAATTCTTGAAAATGACTTAAGAAGGTCACCACATGACATTGGTTCGGAAGCGCCTTGACGAACGAACACGTGTTTAATATTATATATATATATATATATAAATATATAATATATACATATATAAATATATAATATATAATATATATATATATATATATATATATATATATATATATATATGTCTTATCTCCGAAACGTAATTCATTAACATATTGAAGTTGTTCGTTGTTTGCTAGTAAAAACAGTTTTGCGTGCATAACTTTTATTTATAAAAGATATAGCGAAACTGTTATCACCATCGTGTCTTCTTTCAAGGCGCTTCGAAATATGACCGGTGACACTGCTAAGGCAAATTCAAAATTTGACCTATTGACCTTGAAAAATAAAAAATACCTGGCCATTTGTACCCAGGTAGTCATGCTGCATATCGCACGTGATCGACGATTACAAACACAGTGGTGTTATTTGCACGTCCTATCTTATTTATCGTTAGAGGGTGCAAATATGTGCTAGCGATCCTAAGATGACCTCAAGGTGACCTTGCAGACACACCTGTGCAATAACACTTTCAACCCTAGGTTAATATCAACAAATGCACTTAACCAACTCCGCACGTGTTATTTGCAACCTGAACACCTTCATGTGTAATAAGCCGCTTCAGTCCATCATGGACAATTAATCATTTGTCTGTTGGTGTGAAAAGTGAGAAAAAGCGATTAATTTGAGCCAATAACAAAGCAATAATTATAGGAAAACCACCCATCTCCCAAATTTATCCTGTCAAAACAGCTACCTAAGGAATATTATAAAATATAAAACAACACTATTTTTCACTGCGCTCGTTGAAGGTAGGTTAGGTCACCAGACGGTTCAAAAGGTCATCTTAATCAGAAGTCAACACAAAAGAAAAAACTGGGCCTGGTCAATAATGTTCCTACGTTCATTTGCATTCGAAGAAAAGGTTGGTTTTCTAGGGAATTTGAGTAATGTTGTTATGAGTTATTGGCTAATTGGCTAAGCCATGCAAGGTGGTCCTCACGAAATGCCGGAGCTCATAACTCCAGCACCGGAACTCCAATCAAGCTGAAAACTTGCACAGCTGTCAATTTAGCGCCCCAGATAACCCCTACAACGAACTTGTATCGAAATCTGAGTTGTGGGGTGTTACCCCCTTGTCGATCTGTCCTGGAATGCCCCAGCTGTGGTAACTCCGAGCTGTGACACTGATTGAGATTGAGCAGGCAAAGCGCTGGCTTTGGTACGTTCTTGTAAGCCATCTTCTTAGAGGAACACTACATGCATTTGAATGTTGTCATGTGAACACGACTTGCCGTTTCAGAGGAGCCACCTGTCCAGGAGACAGATTCTGACTCGTGCCAAGTTAAGTGGAGTGCTCTCTCTCTCCCAACCTGGAGAGTCGCTCTTGCTATGTGTTGTCCAGTATGGTCTTTTTTTGTAGATGTCCGCTCCTAGATTAGACAACCGTTACTTGGTGTCGCTTAAAATGCAGTGGTTTTTGGTTCCGGATTTTTGTGCATACAAAACTAAACTTTTTTGCAGACAGCCCTAGTCCTAAAAAGAAGCTAAGTACACAATATTTATATAACGATTCATATTACAGCATGGTATATTTTGTTTACCTTCAGGCCCCAAAAACTTGTCTAATTGTGTTATTCAAAGTGTAACTATTTTACAAACCTTGTATATTCACTAAAATTATATAATTTCATTGATGTTGATTATAAATCATGCTAAGGATAAAACACAAAGTCACAATAGTATGGTGCTGTTGACAACTTTTCACACACAATAAAATACAAAAATTTGTTAAGGAAAAAAACAGGTGAGACATATGTTGAGTAAAGCTGCTATATGTTGCGAGAAAAAATGACATAACAACCAAATGGATCCGTTAAACTCGTGCCAATCCCTTGCTCAAGGTCCAAATGTGACCGATATTTGTTTTGTCATCATATAATTTCCACTGAGATAGTATGTTGCGTCTAACTTTAGCAGATAGCCGGATGCACTTTTATCCATCAACAGAGCTGTAAGGCATTTTTTTGCATTGTTGCTGTCCACGGTTGAACTTTTACATTAAACATACACCCTTATACAGCACCCCAGTGTGTTCTATTCCGTCTCCATGTATTTGAGAATGTCTCACCTGTGGCAGCAGCACATTTTACCCTGCGCTGGATGCATGCACCGAGCCATCGGAGCATGAACGAAGTGGTCAACCAGAAGGGCCATCAGCTTATCTGCTTACGTCCGAGAACATCGTAGATGTCAACAGATTGTCGCCTATCCTGATGTTATATCTTTTCCAGGTGATATAGAGAACACGCAGAGTAAGACGAAGCTGCATCTGTGATATTATTGTCGCTGTTTTCCGCGGGACTTGTGCTATTTGTTGCATACTTTGTTGCATACATACTTTTGCGCCACTTAGCGCTCGGATAGGCGTACCGTGAAATCGGATGCTGCGCCACATAGCGCTCGGATAGGCCTGCCGTGAAATCGGGTGCGTTCGTACGCTTATTTTATGTGGACAAAAAGGTCTGTCAAAGATAATCTTTCGGTCAAAGGAAGCATGCGGTGAATATAATGGGATCGCAGTTGCGATCACATGATGCGTATGATTCTGAAAGGTCGCAGGCAGTGTAGTGTAGCATTAGTCGACATGAAGCGGGCCATTAGTGAGGCAGGTCGTCGCTGTGATATTTCAGTAGACGATGCCCATCAGGCCAGTTCAAGTGATGCGTGCACCTAGTGCCTGTAAAGTGGATGTGTTGTCAGCTGAATATAAGTGAAGTGATGTTTGTGTTGCGTCAGGTGAGTTCAGGTCAGGTGACGATACAATGTCCGTTTCTCAGGTGGCATCCCACTGACGTCAGAGGATTACCGAGCACCGACTCTCACCGTGGTAAGTTGAACACGCTGTACAGAGGATGTACCGAGGACCGCACTTACCGTGGTAAGGTTAACACGCTGTACAGAGGATTACCGAGACCGACAGCTTACCGTGGTAAGTTGAACACCTGTACAGAGAATTACCGGAGACCGACACTTACCGTGTAAGTTGAACAACGCTGTAGCAGAGATCCGAGGACCGACACTCACCGTGGTAAGTTGAACACGCTGGCAAGATAATTACCGAGACCGCACAACCTTTTCACCGTCAGAGTTGAACACGCTGTACAGAGAACACCGAGGACCGACACTAACCTTGGTAAGTTGAAAACCACCTGAACAGAGAATGACCGAGCACGACATTCACCGTGTAAGTTGAACACGCTGTATAGAGAATTACCGAGCACCACACTCATCGTGGAAAGTTGAACACGCTGTACAGAGATTACCGAGGACCGACATTACCCGTGGTTAATTGACACCGTACAGAGAAATACCGAGACCGACACCACGGTGGTAAGTTGAACACGTATGTACAGAGGATTACCGAGAGCACCGAAACTAACCGTGGTAAGTTGAACACGCTGTGCAGATAATTACCGAGGACCGACACTCACCGTGGTAAGTTGAACACGCTGTACAGAGAACTACCGAGGACCGACACTAACCTTGGTAAGTTGAACACGCTGTACAGAGAATTACCGAGCACCGACATTCACCGTGGTAAGTTGAACACGCTGTACAAGATCTGAATACAACTGTGACATACTGTGGCATAGTGGATCGGCTACTCATGTCACATTTTACTGCTGATTGGNGAGCGGCAGCGAACTGACCCCCGGCAGCGATGCTGACACACACGTCACCATTGCCCCTGTGTCTATGAGCCACGTACAGTCGACCTTGGCTATACGGCCACGTACATGGAGTGACCGGACGCTCTCAGCGTGAGGGCTTACGGGACCTGTTCCCACTGGACGGGCTACGCGCAGGCCACCGTGGCCGTAACCCTCCTTAGTTTAAAGCCTCATGACAATCATATTGTGTGTGGCCAAACTCCTGACAGCGCCAGCAGACCACCGAGGCCGGCCGTCCCCGGCCACGACCCACGGGAGCCCGCGAGCACTCCACCTGGCGGTGGCCGAAGGCACCACACGTCCAGCAGCGCATCCGCCTGTCACTGGAACCCGCGTGCTCCGGCCCCACCGCGCCGCGTCCCTCCCCCTTGGGCACGCTGCTGCGAACAGCTGTTCCGCTGAACTGGTTTAGAGCCACGTGGAAGCCGTGGCCCGCGCTATCCCAGTGTATGTTCGCGCTCGATCTGCCTTAATCACTCGACTGCGCTCCTGACGCCGCCGGCCGCGGACGAGCGCGCCCGCCGGCAGTAGCCGTCCCGGCTGAGGCGCGCCCAGGCGGGGGCGCGCCCAGGACGTGCCACCCAGCAGTCACCCAGGCAGTGCACTCAGGTGGTGCGACCAAATTATCACCACACCTCATAACTACAGGGCAGGAATTATCGGGCTATTAACCAGGAACTTGCAAATGTACACTGGGACGTCATGAATGATATGAATGTAGAAGATGCTTGGATGTACTTCAGAGAGAAGATTCAGTGCTGCAGGAGTGAACATGTCCCTCGATACAAGGTCAGAAAGAAACTGAAACTGAGTCCACCGTGGTGGAATAAGGGGTTAGAAAAGCAAGTCAGACAAAAGTATCAAGCATACAAAGCATATAGGCAAAATCAGACAAAGGAAAACTACAGTAAGTTTGCTAGAGTCAGAAACGAAACATTGAGCCTGATACGCCAGACAAGGCAGAATTACGAAAACGAACTTGCAAAGATGGCAAACGAAAAGAGAGCAAAGATGCTGCAAAATACATCAGGTCACAGGGTAAAACTAAGGATAGAGTTAGACAACTGGTAAGATCAGATGGCAGCTTTGCCAACACAGGAGAAGAAATAGCCCAAGAGCTGCAGACATTTTTCTGTTCAGTCTTTGTGGAGGAACAAGATGGGGAATTACCAGATTTCGCAGATCGAGTGCAGGAAGCAGATTCTTTAAAGACAATTGATGTCACTTTAGAAGAAATACACAATGAACTTCAAAGCCTGAACGAAGACAAAGCACCGGGACCAGATGAGGTGTCGTCCTACTTGCTCAAAAAGTGTGCTGACAAAATATCATATCCACTTTTGTTGATTTTCACGAAGACTCTCCAAGAAGGTCGGCTACCAAAGCAGTGGAAGAGGGCATCAGTAGTGCCAATATTCAAAAAGGGATCAAAGAAATGTTCAACAAACTATAGACCTGTGAGTCTTACTAGTCAAGTGTGTAAAATACTGGAACGAATCATAAAGAAACATATGACACAACATCTACTAGACAGAGCACTTTTAAGTAACGAACACATAGATTTATACAGAAGAAGTCGTGCCTGACGAACATGCTTGAGACGCTAGAGGACTGGACACAAATATTGGACAATAACAAAAACAGTCTGGACATAATCTACTGTGACTACAGAAAGGCATTTGACTCTGTCCCGCATCGAAGGCTCATGAAGAAGCTCAAAGCATATGGCATAAGGGGGCAAGTCCTGGAGTGGATCAGGAACTTTCTGACAGGGAGAACACAGAACGTAGTGGTTCAGGGAGAAACTTCCAGCTTGGAGGCTGTGACGAGCGGAGTCCCCCAGGGGTCAGTTTGGGACTATCTTTTTGGTTTTTGTCATATTATGTCAATGAACTTCCAGAGCTGGTCCAGAGCGACATAAAACTCTATCGCGGATAATCGAAGCTGTACCGTAAATAACAACCAGTAGACTCCGGAATCCTCAAGCACATAGACATGACTTTGTGGATGTTTCGAACTGGCCCTTCCAATTCAATGCTAAAAATGTAAGGTAATGCATTGTGGAGCAAGTAACCCAGAGTTTGACTATGAAATGAAGGGGGAAAAACTGCAGACCACGAATGTTGAAAGAGACCTAGGAGTGACAATAACAAGTGACCTGCAGCCCTCCACTCACTGCCAGAGGGCTGCAAACAGGGCAATGGTGGCACTGAGGTTATTGAGAAGTTCTTTTGACAGGTAACAGAATTGAACTTCACCTGTCTCTTGCAACACGTACGTGCAGCCTCACTTACTTACTGTGATACAGGCTGTGGACCCAAGCTGCGAAGACATAGACCTATCATGAGAATGCTGCAAGGAGAGCAACAAAGCTTAGTGAAAAGAGAATTTGAAACACATGTTATCCAGATAGGCTGAAGAGAATGAAGACCTCAACCATCAGAGACTAGGATAAAAGGGGGACCTAATCGAAGACGTTATAAGATCATGCGGAAATTAAGTGTCAGGAAGGACTAATTTTTTCCGCTTGAGCTTGCAACCAACAAGAGGACATCACCTGAAGAGAGACAAGAACGGTACACATCAAGCCAGATCGAGGTTCTTTCTCTCAAGAGTCGTGAACAGCTGGAACAAGTTGCCAAAGGAAGTTAGTCTCAGCCACACACAAGATACATTCAAGGCGAAGCTAGAAAATACTCCAGTCTCACCTCCACAGATCACGCTGAATACAGATCCAAACCAAAACGATATGACACAAATAGCAGTGCTATAACAAGTCCATAATATATTATACTATACCTAATTGGGTGGGAGCCGGTGCCAGCCAAACTTCAAGCCAAATAAACGTAGGTTTTGAGGAGACATCAATTGCCTATCAACATGGCCTGGATTCTGGATCCAGCTGAGAATCTGGATCTCTGGTCCTGTGTCCTTGGGATCCACATGGGACGACTCAATCCAGGTTACACAATATTGCAAGGAGATCCAAAAGAGAACAGATCCTGATATTTTTTATTTCTATGACCAAGGGATCCATTGGTATCCCAGACCCAGCTTGGGGATCCAGGCACACTGATATGGACCTTCATCTTACTAATTTTATAATATTGGAAAATTAATTACAATATCTTATGTTTGGTTATAGGTACATACAACTTACAAGATAATTTGCTGGTACTAATTATCTACATAGTACATAGTACATACACAAAATAGAAACATAAGGCTGGCTTTAAATAAGAGATCCACTAAGATCCCAGATCCAGAAGCAATTTTTGCTGAGGGATCCAGAAGGATCCTAGATCCTCATGCATTTTACACAGAGGGATCCACTGGGATCCAAGATCTTCATACATTATATACCAATGGATCCACTGGGATCCCAGATCCAACTTCTGGATCCAGGCATAAGTCTGTTGCCTATCCATTCATATTTGTATCATTGTATGTTTAGTTTCTTTGCTACTTTTCCGTTGTTTGGGTAAATGTACCTGCATGTTACAAATGGAGTGGCGTGTCAAACGTATTACATGAATTGCTATCGGACAAACTATTGAGATTGAGGTATTGAGGTTGGAGACAAAATCGGCTCTGGTGTTTTCAGGCCAGGCACATAGCCAAGGGGGTGCCCCCTTCTGAGGCCCGGCAGGCCCTTTTCGAGGCCCGACGGGCCGTTATCGGCGCGCGCAGCTATGCGCTGTAAATAGCCGTCGAGAACGCGCGAAGCGTGATATAAATAGCATGGGCTCTTTAAAAGGGATTATTACGGAGTGTCCGTCGCTGGAGGGAAATGCACTCTTTTGCATTGACTATGTGCTTAAACACGTTAAGACATAGAGAGTGAACTCGCTTGCCATTTAATCCACTTATTTCCAGCAATTATTCAGCGTTTTAAGACTTTGACACTTTCAGAGGACTTTATCTGATAGAGTACTTGATCGGGATCTACTGTCTCACCACTTTTAAATATCTCTATCCTTGGGCGCGCATAGCCCGGGCGAAGGCGGCGTAAGTAGAGACGGCTTGTCTATACCTCACAAGTACTGCAAAAAGTAGCGGTGCAGCATCACCGAACCACTTTGGAAACGTCCACTTACGTAAGAGATGCATTTTCCAAGAAAAATGTGGTAACGTGGGCCTTCTACCACCTTTATAAGTACGTTTTTACTATGTAAATCAATCATTGTGGAAAAAACCCGTATATCCCTTTTATATATGTATTATTGGGTCTCAAAGCCGGTCCACTATAAAAGAGCTAGTGAAAAAGAGCTAGTGCAATTTGAGCTGGTAACATTAGGCCTAGTGTAGAAAATCGCTAGCGTTCAAAAGGGCTAGTAAACAAAACAGCTAGACTTCGTTTGAGCTAGTGCTACTAAAGAGCTAGTCTTTTGGTGCTAGTGAACAAAAGAGCTAGTGCGGCATTAACAAAGAGCTATCCGGTACAGTTGGCAGCGCCATGCTGATCAGAACTGAGGCTGAGTTAACCATTTTAGCCCATTTCGAAATCCAATCACTGAGGCCGTTGTTGCGTTCTGAGACTGCTTAGCTATTTGATTTTTTATAATTTAATTCTGACGGCATCGTTTTTCATATATTTCCGTACATGTAGTGTAAGGCTGATACATCAATACACATAAAGAAGCAAACACGTCGTTCGTCGAGCGCCAACTGTATTATCATTTGCAAACATTCAGCGAAATATTGTATCCGATGCCCCTGGTCACCACTCCATCAGCTAACCGGCAAATAAGCTTTTGAATGTTTTTGTTTGTATCTTGTTATATTTTCGTTGGAATCTGGATAACCCTGCCAGCCTTGAATTTAACCCGCGCACTGCAGGGGGTTCGCGCCGAACACGAACTGCAGGGGGGGATTGATTTCCGCCCCCCGTGAGATCTCCAAACGACGCAACGTAGCGAAAGCGAAACGCATTGATGTCTAGGCAAGCTCTAATCGAAAGTATTTCATCTCTTTTCTTGGATCAGGTCACAATTGGGTCCCAGTGCCACAGAAAGGTCAGATTTTTCCGGTTTAGGACTCTTTTAGGACTCACTTCTAGAAACCCCCGATTATCTCGGAACTATGATAGCTCTGGACAAAAATTAGCGAGGCAAATCGATTAGCTATTGAAATGTGCAATCTGACCAGGTTCCTCAAAATTGTGACTCAGATCAATAGTTTAGGCTCAGAGGTCATGAAAGGTAAAAATTCCTGTTTTTAGCAAAACATTTTTGGTGAATAGCAATGTCCCTAAGAAAGATAGGGAAAACTTTTGACGCTATCGTGTTTTGCTCTCATTGATGCGCTTGGAAACAATATATAGGTGACCTGGATAGGTCAACTTATAAAATCTGTTTACTTCAGCAAGGTCATGTTGGTGACCTCAGGTAGTCAGTGTGCATATGGGGCACGCGCGCAGACGAGACCGAACGACATTGTGTCAACTATCGTCTCTATCTCTTTTCATCAAGTTATTAGCAAATCATTGCGATGAACCTCAGATGAACCCAATGACCTTAAGTAGAATCACTAAGCAACAAGTTGCACCTTGAGTGCATCTTAGAATGAGCTAAAACTAGCATGATTCGAAAGAATTAGCCTGATGCCAATGCCATATTTTTCTGAAGGAACATTTGTTTTTTCCCATTCGTCTTATAAATGGGCGAGGAGGAAATTGACCTGACCTTAGGTCACCGATCACGAAACCTCGAGACATATACGAACTTGTCGTATGGATATTCTATGAAATCCTCAAGTGTTCAAAGAACTTGTCGGGAAAAACAGCTGGCTTTGGCGACGAAACATTTTCGAAGGTGAGGTCACGTTGACATGACTGTGTGTACTGACCTGAGATGGAGCCTCGGAAGTCAAAACTTTTCCAAAGTGTTGTAAGATGCCGCAAACAGGTTACAACATTGGCAGGCTGCGCGCCGCCTTTTTTGCGCTACTCCTGAAAAACCTGAGGGGCGGCGGCGGAAATCACCCCCCCTGCACTGCGCGGGCTAAAGAGATCAGCTGCTTGTATAGCTTCTTGTTTTTGAATGGCGTTCAAAAATCTGGCAATGGAGGGATGCGGAGAATTAAGCATACCTTGAATGCCCCGATGCCATGCCTTCAACTTGTTGCTAGTCCGCGGTTTACCGTCAATGGTGCGTTTTCTTACGTTCCACATTTTTCGTTCAAAAGTTGGAGAACGTCGGATGCCTCTTCTCCCTATCCTGCCAATATACGTATCTTCGAAATAAGCATGCATTAGCAATAATTCGTCAACGCCGATGTTCTCAATGCAGTCGCGCAAATTTTCAAAAGCTTCTGGTACAATTTCGACTTGCAAAAATGCCAAAGAGCGCAAAGATTTAGCAAAATGACCAACATCGGTGGAATTCTTGTACTCTTCGGTAAGCCCGACCGATTGCACTTGTCTCCACACTGACTGAGTCAGGTGAAAAAACACTCCTCCACCGAATTTGAGGAAATTCTTCTTGTAAGGCTCGTTTGGCGGCTGCTTCGAAATCAATGATGCATATTATTGGGACTAAGTTTTGACGTGCGGTTTTCAAAATCTGGAAAACTCGTTGATATCTTGCATGTGTCTTGTTTGGAAGTAAGCAATACGCGCATGGAAATACATAATTTGAATTCGGAACAATAGCGTGAATAGTGTACAACTGAAAGAAAAAAGCCGGCGATAGCGTGCCATCCATCATCCACAGACCACTCATCACTTCTACTGAGTTCATCAAGCATCAGATCAGTCGCAAAGATTATAATACGATCTTCGGAGTTATCTTCTTCGTCTTGCGGTTCGTTGTCATGAAACAAAAATATTACTTCATTGATCCCGTGCTTGGCGGTTTTGAATCTTTGAGGTATGTTGATACTGGGTCGATTTTGGGGTTCCCTTTCATAACCAAAGCCCATACGTATTCATAATGGGCGCCATATAACCAATTTGTTGCGGCGCCCTTAAGCCCCAATCATCATCATCATCACCATACGTATTCTTTTTCGTCTAATTCTAGCAGTTAGTGTCTTTCGCTTCGGTTCCACCGCCAAGGCCTCTTGGTTCATTTTAATGCGACTAATAACTCGTCTTATTAACTGTTTTTCTATGACTTGAACGCCGATTTGGTAATTAATTGGTAATTAATTACTTTGGTAATTTGATTTGGTAATTAATTGATATCGAAACACTACCTTTACAAGATTGTATTAACATCTCCAGCTTTGTAACGTAATGTTTGTAGTATTTTTGCGATAAATATAACCATTATAAACTAGTTCTTATTTTCCTTTGTTTGATTTTATACTTCCATCCTCCTATATCTACCAACGCCCCCTTCCCCCAAAAACGTACTTGAACTTGAAAATTTGAATTCGAATCGCCACAAATTATAAGACATTGGACTACCACGAAAAGTCAGGTTTACCTGAAAAAGCACGCGGATACATGCGTGATTTTCTCTGGCGGATACCGTGCATCCATTAAAGCATAAACCTTTGAGAGAAAAACAATATTATCCAGTTTGTAAACTGGCTCTTGCAAGTGCAAAAATTACACAGAGACCAAATAGAAGTTACACTAGCCGCCCTAGCCATTCTGTAACTAGCTCTTCTGAGGACACTAGCTCTTTTGTCTACTAGCACCAAAAGACTAGCTCTTTCGAAGCACTAGCTCATACGTAGCCTAGCTGTTTTGTCTACTAGCTCTTTCGACCACTAGCGATTTTCTACACTAGTCCTAATGTTACTAGCTCAAATAGCACTAGCTCTTTTTGCACTAGCTCTTCTGCGGCGTTCCCCTTTAAAGAGTTAAGAGCACTTCAGAGGTTCTTTACGGGCACCAGGGCCCTTTCTGAAAGACCAGAGGACCCTTGGACGTTCACAAGAGCCCGGTGCATGTCAGAGGACAAGCCGAAAGGGCCGAAAGGGCCTGTGAGCGGGTCAGAGGGTCCCTGAACACGTCCTATGAGCACCTAGCCAGCACAGAGAGGCCCCTGGGCAGCTCGGAGAGGCCTCTGAGCATGTGGGTATGGCCACAAAGCAGGCAGTGCATTCCATTGTCAGGTCTTAACCCGCGCCCCACTGGGGGGGGTGTTTGAACACCCCCCTCATTGTTTTCAAATAACGGAAAATCGGCGGCCGCTTAAGCAATTCGCCAATTTGGTCGATAACTATTCACTGACTTCTTTCCCGGACATTTCTGCCGAACAATTCAAGCTTATAGTCAGGTCAGGTCAGGTCACCAGTCAGGGTCAACGTGATCCTACCTACAAAAACGTTGCGGTTCGTGTATGACTACAGTTTCAAAGGGATCGATATAAACTTTCAGAACATACAGTTAGTATTCTACCAAAATGTTTATCTCGGATTTTTTTTGTATCCGGTGACCTTAGGTCGGGTCAAATTTTTGCCCGATCTTCCCATTATAAGTCAATGGAGGAAATAATCAAAGCTTTCTTTGTCGACGATTATTTCAGTCATTCCTTCCGATGATGTATATATGATTTATGTATGATCCAAGTGCAGGTTTATTGCTCAGGGAACATTACGGTGGGTCATCTGAGGTCATCATGGTCCACCATTCGTCAATAGATACAATGCACTTACACCAGTGTGTTGTGTCTACACATCTACTGATATGCAACTATGGGTCGCACCACTTGACTTGACCTGCATATTCAAGTGATTTGTATCATATTTAAAAAGCGCCTTGACGAGACAAACACGATGCGTAAACCAGTCATGCGTTATTCTTCTTGTTTATCAGGTAAGAAGTTATTTATGAATAAAATTATATTGTTTTGCCAAAATCAGCTTTTCTTACGTTAAGTACCCTAGAGCGTAACTCATTGACCTGAGGTGTCAATTTTGAGACTGAAGTGCTTATTGCAATTTCATGGCTCAGCGATTGTCTTTTGAACGTTGTTGTTCTTGATAGTCATAGTTTCGAGATATTTAGGAGGTTTCTGGACGATTTGTCCTAAACTTGAAAATTTGACCTTCGATGCTCCTCTTGGTGACCTGAGGTTTTGACGTGAGCGAAAAAAAAGTCGAAGAGTTTTCGAAATTCTTATCCCCAGTGTTCTTTTGTTTTGTCTACGTGCGTATGGAGCCAGTATAGAGGGGCGGGGTAGTGTTCAAACACCCCCCCCCCCCAGTCGGGCGAAGGAAATGCAGAGGCCCAGTGGGGCGCGGGTTAAGGGCCCCTGATCAGGATGGAGGGCTCTTGGACATATCATAGGCCCCTGGGAAGTTCAAAGGGCCCATCTGCAGGTCAGAGGGCCCCTGACCAGACTGAAAGGGCCCCTGGACCGGTCGGAAGGGTCCTTAAACATGCTGGATGAGTTCCTAGCGAGACTAAAGGGGTCCCTGAACAATGAACATGTTGGAGGAGCCGCTGAGCATGTCAGCAGGGCGACACCCACTCCACATCATGTCTTTTCGCGGATCCCAGGTGAGCCCAACACTTGAAACAGATCGGAAGAGTTTTTAGAAGGTCGGAAGGGCCCCTAGACGATTTGAAGGGCCATGGGCCTTTCAACAATAAGACTGCAGTTGTCCAGGGAATATAATTAAAAATGCGCTGTTCCGCGGCGCAGTTAAACTACATGTTCTATCATTATACGGGTAAAAACAAATGGGGCCGTTTATCGGTGCATTTATGTGTTATGCTGCTCCTTCAAATGATTGGGCGAAATAGTTCGCTTTATCACTTTTTATACCGCACTGTTAAACTTACAATAACATTTCAGAGTTCCGCACCATACGCGCTGCGACGCATTGATAAGAATGTATATACAAGGCTTAAGGAAATAGTTCACTTCTAAACATGTTTTGAACTCGATAGCAGTTTTGCTAGACCGTGCTTGCAAAAACCCCTAACTGCAAGTTTTCTGGACCTGAAAAGGCTCTCCAGCCGAATATATTGACTTTTTGTCGAAGGAATGTGGGCCATTAAGAAGAATGTCAAGAATGTTGTCATCGGTATGCTTATACAGTAATCTTACGCGACTAGCTTTCGAATCTGATTGGCTGACCATTCCGATTCTTTCGTCTTGAAGCTTGCCAGAGTTACGGCATATCAGTTTGATAAAAATGAAAATGTAGTGCTTCTGTCCTGAATCGGCGCGATGTATGGCTATTTTTGACAATATGAAAAGAAGTTACTCAATACTCAATAGTACTCAATAGGTTCGGGATAGAAGGCCACCGTAGCTGTGGCCTTTAGACTCCCGCTCTCTACAGCTCTAGTCTCACATTAAGTCTTACTGTATGGTGTCTTTGTCCAGTACTTGCGTAATATCCAGTGCTCATCGAGCCTATTCTTAAAAGCATTTACTGAAGGAGCGCCAGTGACATGCTCGGGGAGGTTGTTCCAGTTGTTAATTACTCGGATCTTGAAGAAGTTCTGCCTCAGAGTCTATTCACTGGGGGTTTTCTTTAATTTCAGGTGGTGTCCGCGTGAGTTGCCATGGTTTTTCAGCAAGCTCAAACAGCTGCTCATGTAGAATTTTGATCCTTCGCGTGTACTAATTCTTGAAATACCATCAATTCATAATCGCCCTCGTTGGCCCCTTCTGTAAAACATGGGACGGAATGTTGAGTTTGTTCTAATCTCTTTTCATACGGAGATCACATAAAGTCTGTCCAGCTTTGTTGCTCGCCATCAAAATTCGTTCTACTCGGTCCTGATCTCCCTAGTATATGGTCCCTCAGACACAGTTCCATATTCTAAATTGGGCCGGATAAAGATCAAAGAGAAGTGGTATGTCTGTCGGTTAAAGTTTTTCACAATGACCGGTTTTATAATTCCCCAAGCACTTTTAACATGCTTTGGCTACTGGCTCTGAGCTGTGTGTACATGAAAACTGCAGCTGAACTGTCAATAACAACTGCCCAGATCTTTTTTCATTGATATAGCTTCAAGGGCTCACCATTCATCGATATTCATGTGACATATTAGTGTATCCAGTGTGCAGATCTTTGCATGTTTTTGTCTGTGAAAGGCAAGCGCACAGTGGACCATACGGTTATTGATGCTGCTTGTGAGCTCATAGATTTCTGCTGTTTGGTACTGTGCGAATACACTTTGGTGTCGTCTGCAAATACTTTTAATGACGAATTGAACCATTTCTGGTAGTCATTGACTATTACACCAGGAAGAGCAAGGGGCCAAGTCACTGCCTTGTGGAACTCCGCTAGTAATCGAACTCCATTGTGATCTTTTATTCCAACCTACTACTACTCCTTTGCCATTCTGTTGACGTTAAAAATGCCTCAATCCATTTCAGAAGTCTCCCTGGATTCCACTATGCTTGCCAATTTGTTTAGGCGAGACGTTATGGGAACCGAATCAAATTGCCTTGGAAAAATCCAGGTATACAACACCAGAGGGCTTGCCAGTTCGAAAGTTCTGTCCAGTTGTCCATGACTGCCAGTAGCTTTGAGTGACCACAAAAGCACTTTTCTTCAGGCAATAAAACCATGCTGGTGATCACTCTCAGCAAATTGTCTCTTTGTCTAATTCCGATTAGTTTGCAAACAATGGCATGTAAGGCTTAACAGGCGATAAGGAGCAGCATGTCGGTTTCCTTCTGAAAATTGCAGAAATGTATCCCCTTCTTCTAGTCACTTGGAGATATCTTTTTTCCATAGATAGTGTACAATGAAGGACAATCGCACACAGTTGGTCAGCACATTCAAACTAAAATACGGGGATGAGGGTGTATTGCCATCTGGCCAGGTGACTTTGTTGAGATACAGATTTTTCAATTTCTTCTGTATATTCAGCCATTCAAATTTCAACGTTATCAACCTGGCAACCCAAGGAATGATTGCCATAGTCGGAATCAACAGTAGGTTCTCCTCAGTAAATGTTGAGCTAAAAAATCTTCTCAGCTCTTCTGCTTTTTCAGTATTTGTACGAGCTATTGATCCATCATCACACTTTAAATCTTCAATGGTCGACTTCGTCTTCAACCTTGAATTTATGTACCGCCACAGGGCCTTGGGATTCGCTTTGAAGTTGCTGGCTAGTTTGGCTTCATATTCCTTGCGTATTTGTCTGGTCTTTTCCTGAGGCATTCCGAGAACTGCAAATCTGGCATAGCAGCGTCATCCCTATTCTAATATTTGCATTTAGTTATTTTCCTTCTCCCATATGGACTGTTTCCATATCCATAAACAGATTACGTTGTGACGTCTTTGCTTTCGCGGAATGCAATCATTATGCTCTTGTTCAATTCTGACAAAAGTATTGTTCCAACAAGTTTCGACGTGCCCAGTGTCACTAGGAAGTCCCAATTCAATTTGCTCTAGTAATCTCTCAGCTTTGCATAATCACCTTTTGATATTGAAATGGTTCTGGCCAGCAAGGAGATCATGGATACCATTATTTTAAATGCAGACGACGAATGTCACTGCGACCCAGAGAGCAAGGTTGTGTGACATCTCGTACCAATAGCTTCCTCACAAGAAAGATCGATCAAGAACACTGGATACTCCCGTGCTAAATCGGGTGGGGGTTAATATACATGTTGGTTAAGAAAGATTCTTGCGTGCATGACAAGAAGTGTGTGCAAAAATGGTTTGGGCCTCGGCTGCATACATATTGTTCCAGATCGATCTTCTCATATTAAAATCACCTACATACTAACCAAATGTGTGCCCTTCTGTTGGAAATTCGATAAAATATCTGCAAAGGGCGTTCAGTGAGTCTCTATCTGAAATTTCCCTGCCTGTTGCGGTATATTCAGGACCAACAGAAGTGAATCCGAACAGACAACTTAATTGTCAACCACAAGATGCTCATCAAAAATACTCTCCAGACTGAATAGGAGAGGTGCTGAAGCAAGTTTTCATGGTATTATTGCCAGCCTCTCTTTCCTGATGTACCAAGATTCTGAGTCTTCGGATTAAAGTTAAGTTATGGTCATTTTCTGTATCCTGGTATTTTTCCAGGCCCCTTGTTGGATTAGGCAATGTTCTCGTTGCTTTAAGAATTACCTCCTGACAGTACAAGCTAGGTTTCTCAATGCTTTTGCACATAATGTCAAAGCATTCTTTTGTTCAGAAGGCCATTTCAGCTTAGTGTCCAACAACTTTGAGGTTTTGTCTCACCTGGTAGGCTTCCCCTGTTACCTGTACCCTATTTTGCTGCCCATCCCTCAGTCATTCTTGAGCTAGTCCCGGCGCTACATCTCTGTCTCCTTGTGCTTCTGCTGTGCCAGTTTGCACTGGAGCAACCATTTGTTCAGCACCACCTACAGCACCTTCTTCCTGGGCCATCAACCTCAGAGGCACCTTCTCATGGACATCAACTCCGTGGAGTCAGACTCAGGACCTTCCACTAGCCCTACAAGTGCTCCAGCCTGTCTCCCCTGCGCTTGCATATCACAACTTGATGTCTGCGGTTTGTTTGCTGCCAGCCTGTTCCCGCTTGGGCGTTGGGTCCTTCTCACATGATCTTGCCTTTGAGATGTATACATCCTCCCCTCTCTCTCTCCTCTCACGGACCTCAGCTCTCAGCTTCCCCTGAGCCTGTCTTTCCATCCTGGTCATGTCAGGATTTATGTACACATTTTTGTACTCCTCTAATTCTCTCAGATCCTTAGCTGCCCTCACCACATCCCACTTTATATTTTCAGATAGAGTGGACACAAGCAGCAGTCTGGGTCTGCCATCACCTGTTTTTGTTCCTAGACGCACTATCTGTTGCCAATATCTACCTCCAGATGTAGTTCATGAAAACATATCATAGACAGCTCTGTTTTCTCAGCAGCCATGCGATTTCCCCAACACCTGCTCTTGTACTCAACGCAGGTTGCTTATTATCCTGAGGTTGCACTTCCCGGTTTTTCCCTGTCAAAGCACTCCCTGTACCATGCCTGGCTCCAAGAGCTGGAGTTGTTTTTTGCCTGACTCATCTGTTCCCATCTTTTCTCCCACCGCGCTGTCTTCACGCACATCTGCATAGGAAGCACGCATTCCGCCTCACTGCATCCTTTGACAGAGGCTAACCTAGTCTTATTCTCATTGCACAGCCTTTCTCTACTGCGTCCTAGTGCTTTGCCCTAGATCTCTTCCAGCTTTTGATACATGTTTTTGTTCTCAAATAATCGAGGACCTTAACATATCACATTGATGGTCTCCTCCAGCTCCTGAATTGGCTCCAATCTTATCTATACCATGTTTCAAGTGCCATAGAGTTTACTGAGTTGCCTCATTCACCAAGCTGCGAAATCGGAACACTCTTTTTGCAATCCTTGGCACATCCAGATGAGGTCAAGATCCCCTGATTGCCCGCAGCAGCCTTGATATTCAGACCTTTCTTCGCACTTGCAGATGGATACCACTCTAGACAAATTTCACACCTGATGGATCCCATGGCACCTTCAGCTACTGGCTTTCCACATACCTGGCCATCGGCGTTAGACCCAACACATACCTTATTTGACTCCTTTCCTGCTTCTTTTCCCCCACTACCTTTTCCTGTCTCATTTTCCTGCATCTTCAGGGTTGATGGTGGAGACATTGACATGAAATGCCTTGGCCCTTGGGGCACACCTTTAAGCAGCCTCAGCTGACGTCTTACTTCAAGTCTTCTTGACTTCTTAACTTATAATATTTCACAAACTCGCCAAATAAAATTTATTTGAGGGTTCCAATTCAATATATTGCAATATTCATGGATATGGATATGTATAAATATTCAACAACTTGCGCAAGTTTTGCCGCAAAATACAACGTAGCTGTTTTCCGAGAGCGGGAGCCTTCAACCACCTAAGATACCTATAATAACTATTTAGAAGCCTATTATTAACTTTTACAACTACTCTTGATACCCAACATGCTATTAAATACTTTTAAACGGAAAATAACTACGGGGCCAATTAGAGCAATGTCAACACTCTGGTTGCTAGGCAACCACAAATCGTGTTTGAAAAAAAACGATCCAAGGTGAACTATTTCCTTTAAGACTAAAACAAAATAAAATGCACCGCACTGCGGCGCAATTATTTTAAGAGATTCAATTATTGTGCCTAAACAAAATATTCGAAGTTAGTATAGCTGATTCCAAATGATTGTCGGTGGTTCCAAAGTTTACATGACAGTATACAAACTCCAGCTGCTGAAAGTTGGTATGGCTCATGTCATACGGTCATACCTGCCATATTGCATTCCTTATCCTTGTAGCGTGTTTTTTCATTTTGTGCCCTTTCATTGCATGAGAAGGGGCTCTTTCGACGCTCGGGAAGGGCCCTTTCGAGGCGCCGCTCCCCCTAGATAGATCATAGATAGATCAGTTATATTTACAACACATCCACGACTGGGTGGCTTTTCAGAGTTGCGCGTCAATTGAGGGTGAACATTGGAACATAAACGGCAGCGGCACAGAAAACTACACCGGAAAAACACAACTGAAACACACCAACCATCCCATTCCTATACATAATACTAGAATGACATGGCGGTAGTTTATCGTGACAGTATGTCAGTCGCAGTTTTTTTTTGCGGTAGAGCGGTCGCCAACACACACCATTGTTTTTTGTTGAGCAATATTCACTCCGCGAATAACAGAGTCGCGCGTCTCCAGCTTCGGTTCTGAATGCGAGGCACAGTGAGGCGGTTGGCACTTCGGTCTCATGGTTTGGTGTCAGCAGGTTGGCAGGGAGTCCGATAGCATTGTGAAATGCTTTCAAGGCTGACCTGTTGTCAACCGCTGAGTGCCACCGCACTGACCGTGTGGAATACTGACTAACTGCGAGCGTTTCATCCAGCAGAAGTCGTTGCACAACGTCAGAGATGTGGTCGGCGGTCGCCTTTCTTCCGCTCACAACTCCGCGCGCAAAAAATTGATGATTTTGTGGACCGTTGAAGCTGGGGTGTCGTTTGCAACGACCCGTACACGGATAACAGTGCGTAGCGTACCACGGATATAACGAGCGCCTGTACTAGAGTGGCCAGGGTAGTGTCGGGATGACAAAGCCGGCGAGTTGGTTCAGACGCCATCAGCATACCGGTACATTCTATTTTTTTTTTGGTAAAAAGCTTGATAATTTTTGTACCACGCGTCATCACCGGGAAAGCAGAAAAGTATGACAATATCGTGTGAGGCAGAGGCGCCTAGGCATATTTGACAGCTTCGCAGAATTGATTGGTTCCGAGTATCACCAGCTAACTTTAAACCAAAACGATGCCCTAGCCGTTTTGGTAAACCGGAAGTTTCTGCGAACATATGTTCCAACGGCAGTCGATCGCGTTCAGCACGACCAAACAAACCAGAACAGAATCGGGCAGCTGCGATTGCCAAAAAGTAAAGAGTGAGTCAGGAAAGCGCAGACTTGTTGTGTGGATTGTGCCAAATTATAAACGGTCTGCCCCGCAGCTGATGCAAGACGACCATCAACAATGGTCACGTTTTAAAGCGGATCTTTGCTGCACATGTCGGAGCGACCACGAATGACTTATAATGTGCTTCAGGATAAATTGTGTGCTGTGGTGCATTGTGTTACTGTGTGATAGTGTGTGTGTGTGTGGTGGTGTGTGTGTGTGTGTGTGTGTGTGTGTGTGTGTGTGTGGTGTGGTGTGTGTGTGTGTTTTGGCGTGTGCTACGCCGCTAGTCCACTCTATTGATAGTTTTGACATGGTAACTGAAAAGCCCCAGCAGTTTCTGCGAGGACGAAAGGCCGCATTAAACGAATCCTGAATCTGGAAATTCTACTGGTCAGTGCTATCTATATGGCCTGGTAGTTTAAAGGTTCGGTCTATCTTAACATCCAGGTTCCTTGACCACTTGGAGTCACTGATTTTGAGAAGCCCTTAAATGTTATGGTCACATTAGGGTCGTCTAATGAGATGGCGGGTGTACCGATAACAATCATCTGCGTCTTCTGCTCGTTCACTTTCATACGATGGACGAAATCCTGTCTATGTGCCTGTCTCTGGCATCTGATTATACTTAACACCGACCACCAATGGCCTGCCATTTGACATTACCACCTCCTCCAAAGTTGCATGGTTGTTGTTTGCTTATTCGCGGAGTTGATACGATTCAACACGCGCATCAGAGGGATTCTTCAGATCGGTCCGCTGTCATGCTTGCCGCCGCGGAGACAGTCCTGTTGCTGCCAATGTGTGACGCCAAGGTGTCTATCTGCTTAAAAAAGGGTGCGTGAAATGATCGCAAATAACATGCATTATAATGCTAACTTTTCGGCCAGCGAAGTCCATACATCACGGATCTTATCTGATTTACGATTTTTACCTGCAATCAAAATAACGTCGGTGCACAGAATCCACTGGCTAGGTGTGCTCTCCATCGCCTATAACGTCACACGGAATTCATTGGCCAGTGGAGTTAGGGTAACGTAAAGACACTGACACTTTTGACGACTTGATACGAAATCTAAGTCGCTGAATCTGTGTTTTAGTTGCTCGCTGGGTACTCTACATTACTGCTATCTGCATAAGTTGTCTGCTCTTTTTAGTGTGCAGCAAGTCAAGTGACCAGTGTTGGTCATAGATTACCTATATTATATTGATCTGCGTGCGGTTTTCCGTGGTTTGCCTTTATTGCTCGGCCCCCTTTTTGTTCCATGGTCAAACATCAACAGCTGCCTCTCGTCCCCTTCAGGTGTCCCTCCCTGTCTGACGCCTCCTCTCGTCCCCTCAGACAGCGGTATCCTGGAATCTCTGGAGGAGGCTGGAGACACTCCGCCCGAGCTGGACGAGCTCCCGGGTGGCCTGGCCGCGGCCGTGCGTGACAAGCTGTCCGCCATGGCCTCCTGCTGGGCGCAGCTCGTGCACAAGTCACAGACTGTCTTCCAGAACAACGCCAAACTCGAGGTGAGTGGCGCTCGCGGATCGCGGCGTCAGGGGTGGGAGCAGCGGCGTAACGCAGTGTGTTGGATGTGCTGGGGAACTTGGCAGTCCACCGTGCCGAGCTCTCGGGGAGGTGGGGATCAGTGGACGGGCATGCAGGGGAGAGGTGTCACAATGCACCGTGTTAGAGGAATGCTACCTGGAAACAGCCGGTAATGCATGCTGACGCTCAATGGCTTCTGGCATAGATGGTTAATTTGTGCTCGAAATAAAATACATCCTTTTTGACAAACTCACGTTAAAAGTTCAAACGTTAAACGTTAAAGATTCAGTCGTGACCCTTGACCCAGCCATTGCTCGCCGGTGGAGCGAGTACCGGGAACTGAATCGTGCTGTTAGATCGACCGACCTGAGAAGACAGATGGGCCAAGTGCGCTCACATGTAGCAAGCCAGCAGGGGAAGCACATAACGAGACCGGCTGGAACACAACGATCTATGCGGGCCTCTTGTTTTGCAATTGGCTTTGAATTGTCTTGGTGCGTAATGCTCCTTTCCTGAACTGCATCCTTGCATTTTATCAATTGCGAGGGATTGTAAAACATTTGTTTCGCCAAGAAACAGAGCGCTTGCTGAGATGCACTTCATATTTGCTTATTTAGAAGTGAATTGAGACCGAATTTAAGTCCTACACCATGTCCATGTTGTGTGACGTTCAACGCCATGAGGAGGGTTTTTTGAACGCCTCACTGGCGAATTTGCCTCGCGTCGGCTGAGGCCTACTCGATACCTTCTCAATATGCAGCGCTGGTGTTGATGGTGGCTGTCGCTGATACCTGTCTGGTGGTCGGGTACCTGTCTGAGACAAATAGCAGGTGCGCCGCGACCGGGAATAACCGCTCTGATCACCGGAGGGCCGTCCAACGTCGGCATACCCCGACCGAGCCCTAGTCACTGTCAGGACGCTGCTATCAGGAGCTCTGGGTACCGGTTCGAAGCCCCGACGGCTGAAGGGCGTGATGGCGACAGTGGCTGCGAAGATCCGGACTGTGTGAGCCGTGGAGATCGTCGATGTGTTTGTGGGTCACTGTCTCCAGCAGAAGCACCTCCATTTTCAGGTGCTCCCCGATTCCTTTGCCTTTGTAATCACTTCTTCGGATGCTCGTTGTAGCATCGAGGTTCGAGACTCAATTTATTTTATTTTATTTATTTATTTACCATAATCGCCGACGGAACAAGCCATTTACAAGCGAAGTCACTCAGATTAAAACCACACAAAACCGCACTGACATGCGTAAAAACATCACAACTCCTATTTGTAATCGAAAAGCGATTATAAAGCCGTTGGAGCGGTACAAGTAAAATATATAATGAGAATACAACTACAAAACAGCATTTAAAAATAAAAAAATAGAAAATAGAAAATAAAAAATATAATATAAAGTGAAGACAAAATAAAATAAAAATGGAATACAATAAAATGTGACAATAGTTACACGCAAGCGACGCCTATCACATTTCGGAATCATATCGTAACCGTTACATTAACGCGCATAATGACTTATTTACATCGAAGAACATAATGATTTCAACTTTCCCACGGAATGACGAGAGAGAGTCTGCCACAGGTCCAACGGCAGAACATACTCTATGAAACCGATTAAGTCAGCCCTGGGTAGTTCTCACCATAAAAACCTTCTCTCACAAGTGTTCACCCTGGCGAATGGAATACTAAACAAGGGTTCAGGCTGTTGTCTTGTGGGCGCGACATGGTACATTGAGTGAGAATGACTGTAGTAAAAACGATGAGCGGATTCCGCCGGTAAAAACATTACGCAAAAACATAATATCGTATTGCATTCTGCGCGCAGAGACAGATAACAAAGTTAAAATGTTTCAGTAAATCAATGTAACGAATAGTGATGAGGATTGAGAGGCGGAACCTGAGCGTTAAGGCCACAATTAAAAACCTATGCTCTACCTTTCTAATCTAATAGATGGGACGAAGCGGCGCCTCCCCAATTACGCCAGCAATACTTCCAGTTGAAAGCGAACGTGCGCACAGTAGGCAGCTATAACGGATCGAACATTGAGATATCCTCCGGGGTTCGCCTTTTGGAACGATCGAATAAGTACACCGAGAGCTCTGTCTGCCTTTTTCACTGAGCTATCTACTTGTGGTCCGAATGTGAGTTTTTTGTCAAGTATAACTCCGAGGTCCCGAATTTGGTCAACGTGCTGTAGTTCAGTCCCATCAATGTGATAAATGGTTTTTAATGGTTTCGTTTTCAAGGTCATTCGGAATGACTTACATTGTTGAGTTTAAACTTTAACTTCCAGAACTTTTGACCACGTCAAAAAGCTTGTTGAGGTCATTTTGAAGGGCTTGGGCGTCGGAGTTACTGAATTTTCCTATATATTTTGCGTCATCTGCGAACAGAGAACCCCAGAGGTATCCAATAGTAAGAATCGTTTACAATCCATCGCAAAAAGTAAAGCGGATATTAATTTCCTCCTTCGGGAGTACTGAGGTAGCCCGGACCAACGCCGGAGCACTGCCGTTAACCAACTACGCGTTGTTGTCTGTTTTCAAGATATGAAGTAAACATAGCAGTGACAATCTGCAATGTTGTATGAATTTTTTGTAGTTTTGTGGAGCAGGAGAGCTGATTAAACGCTTTGAAAAAGCTGAAAACGAAAAATCAGTGTAAATGCAATCTGTTTGAAATACGTTCTAATGGATTCCCAAGACCAGTGGCTCAGCAGTGATGCTAGGTTGGTCGCACAGGAGCGGCCGGGTAACAAAAAACCGTGTTTGGCCGGTGACATGAAGATCACGTGACACAGCGGGCTTAAATAAACACTCTCTCCAGCACCTTTCCGACAGAGGAATCCAGTGACAACGGACCTATAAACAGTTCGGGTCCTTGATATCTTCTTAAAAATCGGCAGACATTAGCACGCTTCAAGGTTCCGGGAATATTCCTTGCCGGGTGACATGAAGCATAATTTAAGTCCAGTGGTATAGCGAGTACAAATCTCGCATTCACTGATAACCTCCGCACTTATCCCGTCGGGGGCCGCACGCTTGTTTTCCGGTATGCTATCGAGTATCACTCGGACAGTGTCGATGTCACAGTACATATTTGTCAGCTGCGGTACATCGTATACTGGGGCATCGGGAAACTCCGCGATAGGAGTGTCGGAGAATTTTGACGAGAATGCGGCATTCAAAGCGTTAGCCTTTTTCCCTGTCGTTCGTGTATCGACACCTCCAACATTCAACATTGAACAGGCTTTTTTGTTCCCACTCTTAGTAATTTACTTTAAAAAAATGACCAGAAATCGTTTTGGATTGCTTTAAAAATCATGCGTTAGTCCGACAAGATATTCACTATATTTGGTGTTAGCCGCAGTTTTAAAATCAGTCCTCTTACGGCGGAAGTCCGCCTCTGTCTCTTCACACCTTTTCTTTTCAATTTCTTTCGGAATGAACACTCCTTCTGTCTTACAGGGTGCGTAGCTCTCTGTCAAACCAAGGCGGTAATTTCGCTTGATCCTGCACAGTAGGGATACAGTCCTTAATAGTCGCGTTCAGAATATCATAGAACATGTCAACGGCCTCATCTACATGTTTATCATCCAGAACCTGCCACGGGTACAGTTCGAGCGACCTTCTCATCCTGCCAAAATCGGCGTCCTTATATTTAAATACAGTAGTTCTAGTAACTAACGGGAATCGATGTTCTTATTTTTCTGAGAGTACACACGACTTCTTTGTGGTCAGAGTCGAATGTTTCCGTTCCGCACTGTGACATCGGTGGACACTTTGGGTTGGACAAGAAACAAGAATCTGCGTTTTGTCGCCACGCGGTATTTTGCCACACAAACTGTTTCAAAAGGGTTCGTTCAGCGCGCAGATGTCCAGAAAATTATCAGGCGCGACGTGAATGGCGTGTGACCGCTCGCCCTCGCCCAGTCTGAGGTCGTCTCGCCTCCGCCGGATTGTCCGGTATGTTGAGGTCTCCAACGAAACAACAAACGCCACGTGTGGGGTAACGCTGCGTCACCTGGATTCGAGAGCAGACAATTGTCCCTGGTGAGTGATCGTCCATCGGATGGCGGAGCAGTAGCATACTCCCATAATGCACTTAGGTGTTGTGTTGAGTTCGAACGATGAGCAGTTCTGATCCGTCAGGCTCCAGGTCGCGCCTCCGGCGCATCGGTAGACAGGCTCGTGCAGACGGCACAGGCGACGCCGCCCGCGTGCGTCGGCCGGTCGCGCCTGAACCAGCTGTGGTTGGGCAGGCCGACTTGAAGTTCGGAGTCCACCGTGTCGCTGGACAGCCATGTCTCGGTGAAGGCAGCGACGTGAAACTGCTGTATCTCTGCTGATCAAGTACTTGCTCAAGTACTTGATTTACTCAAGTACTCAAGTACTTGCTCAAGCTCAAGTACTATCTCTGCTCAAGTACTTGATGCCGAGCTACTGCTTTACCGCGTTTGTTCAGAACCTAGACGGAGTCGGCTACATATTTTACCATTCTATGTTTTGTTTTTAAATGCACCACAACCGGTTTTCTTGAGATTTGATTTAGATTATATTGCTATTTAGCTCTTGCCAGTTTCTACGAATCTGAGCTGTCTGCATTTTACTGGAAGGTAGAAGTAGATTTTACCCTAGTAGAAATCAAGCGTTTGAGGTGCACTCAGGAAGCTTTCCCCACTTTCCCCAATGATGGCTGCGTTAATGTGTGGGAGACGCAGTTTGTCGGGGGAGGAGGGGGGGGGGAGGTGGCAGATCGCCGAGGAGGGTGTCCCTACAGACCAGTCCGCCGCACGGTCTCTTTTTTCTTCTTCTTTGGATGTCCGTTCAAACACACAAGAGCATTTATCTAATGTCTGGCGACTCGGAATCGACCCGAAAATTCGTGTTGGCTCCATCGCCTTAATCTTCTTCTTTTTCTCTAAATACCAAAGAACTGTGTATTTGCGAAGCGGTCCTTATATCATGTTACATAACTAACCAACAAATATCGGGAAGCTAACACAGGCTCATTTATTACAGACCTATTCCTACAAAATGATTTGCGTGTTTCCTTAACACGCTTTCACAAAATCCCCAGCAATAAATACTGAACGGCTGAACGCAAGCACAAACAAATAGGGCATATTGACATTTGACAATCGCGAAGTGCCGCCTGCACGTCGTTGATCATTAACACTGACACAGTCAATACACTCAACAGCACATATGTGAACTGCCTCAGCCTCACCAACATCAGCACTGGTGTGCCGCTGGAAAGCTGACACAGGCTCACTTAAAATGTGTTCCTCTCTCCGCACTTGTTAAATATTTAAGATACATAACTAATAAGTCATCAGTGGATGAGTCACAAACTGAAATGGACTTTCAAATATGTTCTTTTCACCGCACTTGTTGAATGTTTAGGATAAACAGGGATCATTGCGCATTTGTCGCTCATGCTACGACTTTCACCTCGGATATTTGTTAATGGTTAAGCCCCAAAGTTGCCTTCAACGTGCCCGAAACGTGCATCTACTCATAAGCATGCATATTGTGCGTACAGGACATTTCGATCTTTCTACAATGTAATACATAGCATCTCAATCATCCAAAGTCAACACACACCCAGTTTCACTAGTGCAAACAAATCGCTGCTCTTATTTACCATCCATGTTTGTGATCTTTTAAAGAAGATAAACTGTTGGTAAAACTATTTAACATCATATTAGAGGACAAAATATCTTACGACCTCTATACTTAAAACAACTGTAGGTGCAGCTAATGAGGAAGACTGAGTTGTACTTTCTCGAAAATATCCGTTGTTGTATTTTGTTATCCTTAGCTGGTGCAGACTTAAAATGGCAAAGCCGTCCACAAGGCTCATTGCTTACCAAATGTCTCTCTGTTCGCCTTGTGTTTTAGACATGGGCGCGTTATATTATGGCTGTATGCTACATCATGACCGTGACGTACCAGCTCCTTGAACATCACGATCGTTCTTCTTTGGTGGTGTGCCTTCACGTCGCCTGCTGACCGGCCAGTGTGAGCTGGATGCCGTGCAGGTGTTGAGTGATGTTGCCGAACATGTAGCGCAGCTCAGTTTCGCTCTGGGCCCGGGAAGACGCCCCCAGGTCCTGTGTTGTCTGGTCCTGGGCAGATTTCACCAGGTCGTCCGACAGCCTAGTCAGCAGATCCTGTAACGAAACGCACGCTGTTATGTTTTTATTCAGATTTCGCCACCAGGTACCAGCCTGAAATAATCAGTTATCTAATGGGAACTTGACTTTGCCGTGCAGTTTCAAACACGTTGAGTATTAGTGTAGCCATGAGTGTTCCTCTTTATCTACATTTGTGTGCGCATTGTGTCAAAATCAATGCGTGTTTATCGATGCATTAACTCATTAACGTATTTGTGCGTACATCAAACTACAAAAGCCCTGTTCGTGCACCACAAATTATAATACAAAAACTAATACACCGGTCGGCGCCACTCCACGCATAACATCAAAGACGCGCCAGTCTTCGATTTGTGTTGCTGGAGGAACATCCATCTACGCACGTAAAGTTTGCTGAATCCTTGGTCCATATTGCTCTCCATCTTTCCGATCCGAACTGTCATATTCCCCTGGCTGCTGACGGCCTTCTCCAGCTTCGTGGACAGCATATACCTGGTGGGGGGAAACATATCGTTTAAAAACATTCGGAGCGCGCCCTTCATTGTCCTGTTTCGGGTGTGCCGAGCGGTGCGTGGACTTACTGGACAGTGGACAGGCGCCTAGGATGATGGGCGGCATATGACCTTAGTTGTCGGCCCGCCCTTAAACCCCAATCATCATCATCATCATCTGTAGTTCGATGATGACTGGGACTTAAGGGCACCGCTAGTCAACACTTCGACAGCATGGTTGCGCCCAGCATCTGCGTTCATCTTTCGGCGAAAGACATCGTTGCCTGTCCTGTGGTATCGTTACACCTATTGACTGCCTCCTCCGCTCTGCGCCTGCTCTCGGCATCTTGACTGATGCTCTAACCCTAAGCAAGACCCCAAGAACACAACAAACACAATACTGACCACAGATCCGTGTCAATGACGTCATATATGGCAGCCTCCACTGCAGTGATGACGCTGCCGGTCGGTGCTGCCATCCCCTCTCCGCCGCCGTCGCCTCTGCGCTGGCCGTCCATGGCAGCCGTCTGGAGGGCGATGATCTTTGTCGCCACCTCCTCCAGGTGGTCCCGACGCTCGTAGAACCGCTTGCGCAGCGAGGCGGCTATCGTGGCTAGGTCATCTTCTGCGGAGGTGTCAGCGCTGTCAGGTGATGTCTCCTGGGCCCAGTCTTACCAAGAGGTCAGTCTTACCAAATGCCGTGAATGCGTAAGTGCGGCGGTGCAAGTACAGCATCGGGTCGATCTGTTGGACCAAGTGGGACATGCCGTGCTTGACCCGCGACGAATGCATTTTGTTCACTGGTGATACAAACCGGTGGGGAGTTTTGTAAAACTTTCAGCGGCTGCACTTATTGCTGACGACAAATTAACTCCAGAAACGGGCTGACATCACGGATTTTGTATAGCTGCCCTTATTCGCAAAGCGAGTGATACAAATTTATGTATTATAAATTATTCATTTCACTTCAGCTGACCATTCGACACAAGCGAATGCAGTTTAAAGGGATTATACGTTTTTTCCCCAAAATTATTGAGTTGCATAGTACAACGTAATCATAAAGGTGGTAGAAGGCCCATGGTAGCCACATTTTTCTGGAAATTACCTCTTCTGGACGTAGGGACATTTCAAAGTGCGCGTTGATGACACCGCGTACTTTATGCAATACTTCTGAGTCAGAACCAGGTCGTCTCTTTTATGTTATTACAAACACATCAATTATGGTATTTTTCCGGTAAAATAAGCAATATGATAAAAAATATACTTATTTTGTTCAAACGACATCTGCATTTACCTAGTATTTTCCATACAATTATATATTTTCATGATTTTTCATGCCAAAATTCAGACACGACACCACCAAATTCTCAACGCTACCAACCGGACAAAAAAAAGAGACAAGAAAACTAACCGAAGTTGAACGATCGTGTGTCTTAGTGAAAAATCACGTCAGTTTTTAGATTGCATAGCTGTTGTTTGACATAGTGTAGACCTGCAAGATAATTTCAAATCACAATGATGAAAAATGGGGGACGCAGTGTGCATCCTATTATTACGAAGTGTCCATTGGCCCAATACGCATACTGACCGCACACACACACACACCACACACACACACACACAACACACACACACACACACACAACACCACACACACACACACACACCACACACCACACACACACACACACACAACAGCATACACATTACACAACACATACACACACACACACACACACACACACACAGACACACAGACACACAGACACACAGACACACAGACACACAGACACCGCCCCAAGTACGCATCTACGACATCTTTGGCGTAGATGCCTACTAGTGCATTCACGGGGCTTGGTAAGATGGGGCGAGAGATGTTGACGCGTCAGCTTACTGTGTTAGTTGGGGCTCATTGACGCATGTATAGATGTCGCCACCAGAGGCATTGTGTCAACTGGGTTTAGGTGGGAGTGTTGTTCGTCACAGGGCAAATATACGCGGAGCCAGACGGAAGTCCAAGACGCCGTGCAGACCCCTGACTGACGGCAGACTTGTGATTGATTCAAATTTTAACGAATGATTCAATCATGATTCACCGGCAAAATGAATGATTCAATCATGATCAATCACTCAAACTTACTACTGATGAATCGATTTTCACGTTGATTCACAGGCTTACGTGAATCAATCATAAATGATCATTCAATGGAATGATTCATGAATGATTCAATCAAATTCCTTAGCAAGCATAAATGCAAATAACAGTGCATATATTCGGAATGAGGGTGTTACATTACCAATGAAGTACTGAAAGTGATCTTGACAAATGTGTTCACTCAGTTGATTCCCTATTATTGACTGGGCTATCGGTTGGAATAGTTCGTGTCCCCCCCAAAAAATCATTCATTGCTGCATGAATGATTCAATCACCATTATTTTCTTTGAATGAAATGATTCAACAAGGATTCATTGAATCCATTCTATGAGAGGTGAATCGATTCATGAATGATTCACGTAAAATAAGAATGATTCAATCAAAAATAATTATTCAATCAGAATTAATCACAAGTCTGACTGACGGATGCAGCTATACGTCAATTACTGTTATACGAGTTATACGATAACTCGTACATTTTTTACGATGCGAGCGATACGACGGAGAAGAAGAAAAACGCGCGACATCGGTCAACGTTGCCCGTCAGCGTGTGCAAACCATGCGCCCGAGACTCAAAGCTGTGAGGTCGTACTTAGGTTTCCGAACTTTCTTCCGACTTGCTTATCCAGCCTGTTCAGCCCGTCTTTGAACTTTTGTCCGACTTGCTCATCCAGCCAGTTCAATCCCTCTTCCAGCTGGTCGCTGACGTAAATAATTATCTCTTTTAGCTGTGTGATGTCCTCGAGCAGCTTCAAGGCGAAGTGCGAGCTTCCCACCTGACGGACATGGGTTAGAGAACTGTTAGCGTTGAACATAGCGCGCGAACTGAACTGTTATGTGTCGGACACAGGGCGGAAACTGAACTATTAAGCGTCGGACACAGGGCGGAAACTGAACTGTTAAGCGTTGGACACAGGGCGGAAACTTAACTATTATGTGTCGGACACAGCCAGGGCGGAAACGGAACTGTTATGTGTCGGACACAGCGCGGGAACTAAACTGCTATGTGTCGGACACAGCGCGGGAACTAAACTGTTATGTGTCGGACACAGAGCGGGAACTAAACTGCTATGTGTCGGACACAGAGCGGGAACTAAACTGATAACCGGTCGGACACATGGCGGAAAGTAAACGTATAAAATGAACGGAATGCGTTTGTCACTTGTCACTGGCACGGTTGTTCTATTCTCTGAAAGCTGATGTGGGGATGTCGGGAAATTCTCAATGTATCAGCCTGAATTGTCTCTTATTTTCTTAAGGGTGCGATTCACGGAGGCCAGATTCTGAAGAGAGCGCCTCTACCGGCAGGCTCGGAAAACAGCTCGTTAATCTTAGCGAGTGGGACAGCGTGTCGCGCGGCTGTCAGAAAATGACCAGTATAAACAGACGTTCGTTCATGGCCCTCACGCAGAGGCCGTAGGAGCACCAAAAACTGACACTCAGGCCCGTACTCACCCCATGCATTTTGACAGGCGCGGTCCTGAGCGCTAATTAATGGGTCCCGTCCTGACAACTATCGACACCGTTGTAGCTGGTCGCGACGGTGCCTTGACCACTGCAGAGGTTGAAAGATACTTGAATTCCTAATCGGTCACTTAACATATTTTGGTCATTATGCCATTCCTTTGACATTTTCTAGCGTTCTATCATGGCGCATATTTCATAAATGGTCTGATTTAAGCGCATTGTCTTATTGCAAATTGACCAAACTGTTGCATACAAATCCAGCCATGCATGACAAATTTGTTCTGATGGAAATCACCTGCTTGTCTTGTCGAGCCATTTAAAAAACTTCGTTTGGTGCATTCAATGATCTTGAATCTTTGAAGGAATGTGCAAAATGTTGCACAGTATATCGGCAATTATACCTCATTCATCATTTTAGATAATTTCAAGCGAAAGGCACCATCACGGGCACGAAATAGTGAAATGCTGAAAGGGACCATTGTAGAGCGGGCGGCTCAGCCCCTGGAAATTACAGCAATGCAGCATGAACCGACGGTTAGATAACGAGAAATTGCTATTTATATTTTCCCATAGGGTCCTATTATTCCTACAGCACTTCTCGCAATGACATTCTATGTGCCGTGTATAATGTGTCGGTGTCGTGCATATTTTATCTCGTGTGTGTTTTTATTTATACCTGCATGTTTTGACTGGGCCGTAATAGCCCTCTGTGGACAAGCCATTAATAAATGAACAAAGAACAATTATAAACGCCGTGAAGCGCACCTTTAAAGGGAATATAGCACCTTTAACATTAGTTTTTAATTGAGATAGCCAGATTGTCGGGTGTGCT